>PVKH010044275.1:0-10617 GCA_004027955.1 Chaetophractus vellerosus | reverse complement strand
AAGAATGGCAGAGTATAGAATAACCTGGGAAAATTTTAAACAAGCACTTTCAACATGTTCAAAGAAAGAAGGATGGACTATGATATATAAAGCAAAAATAGTACATTTTGGGAAAGAGCTAAATAAAAATTAGAGAATGAAAAAAAAGTCATTGCAATTAACTAAGAAAAAATGTTGATAGAAGCTATAGATAGAGTAGACACAACTGAAGAAAGAATTAGATAATAGGAAGTTAAATTTGAGGAAATACCCAAAAATACAGCATAGCTAAATAAAGTATCAGGAAAATATAAAGGAAATTTTAAGAGACATTTAAGAAAGATTGAGAAATTTTAACATAAATCTAGTAGGAGTTCCAGAAGTAAAGAATAGAGCAAAATATTGAAAGGATATTTTCAAACAGATAACTGAAAGATTCCAGAACTTTCAAAGGAAAAAAAAAAAGAACATATGAATCCTCAAATGAAGAGGTATACAGAAAACCAAGTGAAATATATAAATAATGAACCCATATCTATTTATACTGTAATGAAAATGCAGAATGTAAAAGACATGGGAAAAATCTTATAAAGTACCAAAGGTTAAAAACAAAGAGGTACTGCGAATATTCTCACTGCCCTGATTTTGTGATAATCAGGGCAGGCTAAACATTCACTGTATTAGAAACCATGCATGTCCCCAGATCTACTTTTTCTCCCTAGGTCTGGTTTTTAGAATGCTGGTCATAAACCAAGCCTGATTTATTATATGACCACCCTGTATGTGAAATGACTGTAACTCTAGGTATCTTTGGTCAACCTTAAAAGATATAGCAGGGGAAGGATGTGGCTCAAATGGTTGGGCGTCCGTCTCCCATATGGCGGGACCTGGGTTTGATCTCAAGGACTTTCCGGTAAAAAGAAATAAAAGTAAAATATAGAACGTGTGCAGGCCGCCAGGCCCCGTGTGCAGGTGCACCGTCAGACCCCGCAAGTGGGTGAACTCCCCCAGGCCCCATGAGCTTGTGTGCCTCCAGGTCCTCTGCACGGGTGTGCTGTCAGACCCTGCGAGCCGCGCACCAAGATGATGACATAATGGGAGCGTGACACAAGGGAGAACCAAGACGAGATGCACCAAAAAACAGAAACTAGGATGCCTCTCTCCCACATGGGAGGTTCCAAGGATCAAATCCCAATGAAGACAGGAGGAGAAGGATGAGAAGAAAGGGCAGGAAACAGACACAGAGAGTTGCCCAGTGAATGGACACAAAAACAGCAAAACCAGGGGTTGGGGGGTAAAAATGGATAAAAGTAAGTAAGTAAATAAATAAATAAATCCTTAAAAAAAAAGTATAGGGGAGTAAGATACGGACTATAGTTAGTTGTAATACTTTGATGATGCTCTTTTGTGGTTTCTTAGCAAATGTTTCACAACAATGCAAAGTATTTGTGGTGGGGTGATGTGGAGGAGCCCTGTATAATGTTATGTATGTTTGTTTTGTAAGTTCACAATGTTTACTGAACACTTATTGTTTATGTATGTTCATGTATGAATGATATACTTCAATAAATTAAAAAAAAACAAAGAGGTAGATTTCTTTAAAAGAATAATAATGAAAGAGTTCTCAGCAAAACATTTGAAGTCATTATACAAAGTTATAGTGCCCCCAAAATCTTTAGAAAATATTTCTAGAATTAAGAAATTCATATCAAAATAAATATCACTCACATGTGACAGTGGAATAGATTCGTTCATGCATAAAAAGATATTTACATTTTTCAGATTTTCACTGAAGGAAAATCACCAAAGGTAATAAATACTTCAGCAAGAATAAAACTAAGTTAGATGAAAGACATACATGAAAGAAACAATGGTAAGAAAATAATGCCTAAAACATTTTAGTTCATCTCAATCTGTATTCACTTGCAGAAAGAAACCCCACTAATTTTGGGGGGGGTATTAAACCAAAAGAATAGAATTGATGGAACTAACATGAAAAACAGGGGGAAGAATTTAAGAGGCAAACATTCTAAGAACCTGTTTTGTTTGATGCTAAATGTGCTTTTATATACATAGCAACTTTAACCACTCAACTTATTAACTGTTCATATTAAAAACTTCATGTGTAACTATTAAAATAATAGACTTAGAATATCTTTCTAGTCTGAGAATTCAAACAAACAGAAAAAAGACTAAAATGATTTCAATCCAAGGGAAGACAGGATGGCAGGGAAAAACTGAGAGAAAATGCATAGTAAATAGTAAAACCTAGATATTAAAAGTAACATATTTGATCTACATTTATATAAAATGGGAGCTTAAAAAAACAGTATAATTGGAAAGCAAGCAAGTAGAAGAATATGGTATAATGATGTATTTACTTTGTTTAATCATCATATATCAGAATGTTAAATATACCATGACACCATACCATACCATGACACACACAAAACAATAAAATATTTGAGTTATAGATTCAAATAACACTAGTAAAATTATTATAACATTGATACACTTCAATCTCAGGTTGCTTTTGGTAAGGAGTTGGTAGAATGAGATTGAGGACAGGTACAATCAAAACACCATTCTACATCCTAACTTTAACATTTATTTATTTTAAAATGATTTTGATATTATCAAGGTAAAACATTAACATATATTAGATTTTGACAGTGGTTGCATGAGGGTATTTATAATGTTAAGCTTTGGACATTTCTTATGCTTAAATATGTTATAATTATTTTTTTAAATTACTAAAATAATATATAACATTTTTATGTATCTATGAACTATTGGAACATTAAATTTTCTCCAGAAAGGTATTTGAAATAATAGAGCAATACACACCTTCTCCTGAGAAAACCAACGTGAATATTGCGACAATGCTTTATTTTTCCAAATAAATATTACTATTTTCGACTTTGGCATAGTAGTTCCAAAGGAATGTCAGACTACTTACTGGTGTTTGAAAATCTTAGATCTGGCTTAAATCCAGTGGTATTTGCCTGTTCTAAAATTACAGGTTCTATTTATTCCATGTGCATGAAATGACTGATACATGTAAGAATTTTATTTTCCTTCTGTTATCTCAAATCACTCAGAATTATTTTCATAATTAAAAGGCTCTGATTCCCTCCCATATCAGGCGATCTTAAATGAGAAGATGCCAGCTCTAAAAGAAATGCATGTTTCTTCTAAATGAAAAAATTCATACATAGGAGTTTCATAGAGAAACACCATCTTCCATGAAAGATGTAAGGTTCACTAGAATTATGAGAGTGAAGGATAAAGTTAAGAAACTGTACAATTACAAGCAATAAAGGCCCAAATGAAATAAGTGTTAATGAGCCTGGCCTTAATTGAGTTTTACTCCCACTGCTAAACTCTTTAGTAAAATATATTATCACATCATTTCTTTTATGATGCATTAAAATCTGTACTATATTACAGCATCAGTAATCATGATACTTTAAAAAATTTTGACTTGCTTCATTTCACAGTATTGTTTATCTGCCAAATGCATTAGCTCAGCATTGCAGTTGTTTGTCAGAACTCCTCAACCTGGGAAATAACAGTTAATTTAGCTATCATATTCACAGAAATTCCACTTTCTAATGAAAGATTTATTTGATTTTAATTTGAAGTCCTTGATGAATTTCCTGGCAGGTCTGAAATTCCACAATTAAGCATTCCATTTACATTGTGCCTGAGATATGGATTCAAAAAAGACCCTACTCAGTCCAGAGAGCCCTCTCCTTTCAGCGATTCTTTTGCACCTATTACTGCGTTCCAATAAGCACAGCGATGGTCTGGGTGTAACAGTATGCCAGAAGGGGACAAGTAATCTCCTACACTCAGCCTTTATTGAATTGAACCTACAATAAGCCCAACTCAGTCCCAAAACACCACAACCTGTAACCACAAGATCAAATCCACCGAATAAAGAACAAAACATGACACTCTGCTGGTGTGTGGCATCAGAGGTTCAAGTTAGTTCATGGAAAGTGCTATGTGGATTCCTGAGATTCTCCTTAGGTTCCACAGACTACCGCATTTTAAACATAGTCCACAGACAACTGTAAATTAAATATACTTGTCCTAAATTAAAACTTCAACTTGGCCTCTTCTAAGGGTGTTTTATAAAGGTGTTTTGGAGTCCAGAGCTTCAGAATCACATATCTGAGAAAGTGGTTTTTCGTTCCCAAGTCCTGTAACTGCTGTTTCCTAGCTTTGGAATTCTGGCTGGAGTCCTCAGAAACGGGCATAGTGGCAATCACATCATGAAAGGATGCATTAATAGATACATGACTTATACATGCATGCATGCATGCATAAATGAATATAAATATGCCTAATCTTGCTAAGCCTCTGTTTCCTCATCTATAGAAGAGACAGTGATATTGAACAGTTATTATAAGATAAAGAAATAATGTATGTAAAGAATCTGGAATGAAGTAGAAACAAAAATAATATGAAATATGATTTGAGAACACTCTTCTTACAACCTGGCCGCTTATGCATTGATTCATACTGATTACTGGTCAAACTGTTCTCCAAAACATGGCAATGGCCCAGTCTGAAATTAAGTTAAAACATATCCAGCAAAACATATTTGTTCTATTCCTCCATCACAAAACTTTTTATTTTGCTATTTTAACCTCAAAGTTCTGTTACTGTCTACAGGGCACAAGTTTTATAGAATGAAAAATACTAGCTGCATACTGAGCTATGTTTTCAAGGAACTGCTGACCACACAGCCTTCCTGTCCTGCTCATTCTGATGTTCCTAACTTTGATCCTTCCACATTTCAGAAACTATCATGAAAAGGCAAAGTTCTGAAATACTGAGCTTCATTCCTACCATAGAAAATATAGTCATTTGACCAAAGAGATGGAATGGGTTAATTTTGCAGAAAAGCCAGCACAAACTCTGCTAGGGTGCAAAATCTATTCCCAAATTAGACTTTTTAAAATTTTTCTGCGGCATCATGAAAGTGCAGCCACTGAGGATTAGATAGCACTTGGGAATTATCTTTTGTTTCTTTTGGGGAACAAACTGATCTTTGATACTTGGTTGTGTTTCTCAAGCTTGATTTAGAGATAAGGATTTCTTTTTAAAATATTTTAAAAGTAATGATATTATTACACTCACAAATGGCTTTCAATTCACACTAGTTCTTAAGAGAAATTAGGTGGCATCTATTGCATTTTTAACAATAATAAAACTAAGTGAGACGATTTTGAGGTACAGTTAATGCTTCAGCTGACTTTGACAATTTGGATGCAATTTTCATTTAAATTTAATATCTTTAATTTAACCAATTTTACTTTAGCCCCAAAGCAGTATGAAGACTCTAAATGAAAATCTATAGTTCAGTTCTCAACACTTTGAGTAACAGATGAATAAAATTTAAACAAATTGTTTAATTTTTATTACAGTATTAGAGCTATTTTTCTGATGTTAATATTTTAGCACATAAAAATCATTGAGTCTGTTTTCCTCTATTGCTAAGAAATGTCACATATTGCTCCTCTCCTACAAAAAAAAAAAATGCCAAAACTAATAATAAGAAAAAGAAATCCTAGGTTCAGCTCACTCTCTCATTTAGGAATTTTAAACTGTTTTTGTTAGGTTTGGGAGACAGATTTTTTTTCCTCAGATGTCACAAATGGAAAGTTTATTTTGGATTTAATATTTATTTGAAAATAAAAATAAATTTCATAAAACTAAATGCTGTATAATTGAATTTGCAATTGACCTTTATTTTCCCCCTCTAAAGATAATTTCCTGGTTGTAAATAGCACTAGATTGAGAGCAATGCTATCATTAGTCCTCTGTTCACAGGAGTGATAGTGCATGGACTGCAGAAATGGAAGTTTCCCCATTCTGGTGTTATAATGTGGCTCAGGTGTGAATGAGTAGGTTAATCATGTGAAAACATAGCTCAGTTGTGAATCAATCTCTGGCTGAGCCTGCTTGACTAGATATCAGAGGTAAAGGCTGTTGTCAACATGCTTTCTCTTGATTGATGGAAGATGGAAAAGAAAGGATTGTTAGCCGTTATCATCCATCCTATCACCAACTTCCATATTGCATTCCTAAAAAGTTATGATAAAGTCAGAAACAACTCCAAGGAAATTAAGTTAACAAGATTTATGCTGTCTTCTGATATTTTCTGTTCAGCTGCTTTTCTTCCTTGCTCTAAGCCTTAGAGGCTCAGGAATGAAATTCACTGAGGAATTTAAAACCATATTGCTGCTTGTAGATCTGGGCCATCCTTAGTGTGAGCTTTCTCAAATTTAAAATCCTTTGAAGAATGAATAATGACCAAATTCTGAGAAGGGATTTAAAAGAAATTCCTTCAACTAACCTTCTTTCCTGCCTTCAGATCTTGGTAGAATAATATCAACCTCACTGATGCATTGAGATTTAAAGTTATCCCTATGCCATCAACAGTATTCCATTTGCCACTTAGATTCTGGCATTTTCCATCCTCAACACACAGAGAATTTCCCATGTCCTTCACCTCATAAACAGCTTGAATTATTTGCAGGTAAATCGGTCCGTGTCCTTTTCATCTTAGTATTTTATGCATGACAGGTACAAACACCTTTTATTTTATTAAGGAACAAATCATGTGCTACCTATTCTATGAATCCTTATCTGTTCTCCACATCGTGGAACATTATAGATACTTGGTGTATATGAGTAAAATAAATGAGTAAAGGAAGGAAGGATAGAAACTCCCTATTTTAAGAATTTCCATTTAGAAGTGCGTCTATTAATATAATTTTTACAATGTTTGCTCATCATGTGTTCATTCATCCATTTCCACTACAAAAATATAAATCTTTAATTTATTTACCTATATATCACCAATATCATTATTAATGTTTGGGAAATGAAGGATTAGGCAATCAATGTATATCTATCTGATAAACAGATACGTGCATAAACATATATTCTATTAAATAAAATGCATAAAATAGGTGATGCCTAAGGTACTTGGAAATGTATATCATTTTATTTTATTACTATGTAACAAGTTACCACAAAGTTCACAGCTTAAGCCAACAAACTTTTTTTTATTTCACAGTCTCTGTAGGTTTGCAATCCAGGCATGGCTTAACTGTGTTCTCTGCTCAGGGCTTTCCAAGGTTGCAATTTAGGGGTCTGTTGACCTGCATACCTATCTGGAAGCAGGGTCCTAATCTGAGCTCACGTAGTTCTTGGCAGAATTCAGTTCATTGTAGTTGTAAACAGAGCCCCCATTTTCTTGCTGGCTGTCAACTGCAGGCCACTCTCAGATCCTAGGTCCCACAGTTTCTTGCTACATGGCCCTCACACAGCTCATCTCACAACATGGTAACTTACTTCAGAGCCAGCAAGAGAGAGTCTCTCTTCAGGAAGGGCCCAATCCCTCTTTTGAGGACTCTCACCTGATTAGGCCAGGCCCACCCCAAATAATCTCCCTTTTGATGAACTCCAAATCAATTCATTTGTGATTTTAATTGAACATACAAAATCACCTTTGCCATGTAATGTAACCTAATCATAGGAGTGATATCATATTTACAAATTCCACTGACACTCAAGAGTAAGAGATATACGTGGCAGGTATGCCAAGAGATAGAGAGTTTGGAGTCATTTCAGAATTCTGCCTACCACAAATGTGAGGTTGGAATTTAAGGTTCAAGTACAAAGAACATGATCCAGTGAAGTAACAATTAGGCCTGTTCAAAGAAGTTCTTGTTCTTTTTCCAGACAAAGGGTAGGTTTGTACTTACCTGCCTGTTGCCCTTTGATGTTACATATGTCTATGTGTTTTGTTCTTGTCAATGAAATGAAAGTGGAAATGCTTATGTCACTTCCATAAGGAAACTTTAAGGCCCAATGTGCAATTTGCCACATTCCTTTCTCTCTGCTTCAGATGGGAGTATGTTATTGGAAGATGCAGCAGTTTGAAACTGTATGTACACTAGAAAAACATATTCTTAAGTTTAATCCATTCCTATGGATGTGGATCCAACTTAAGTGGGACATTTAGACGGGGTTGCTTCAATTAAGTGTGACCCACCTCATTCAGGATGGATGGCTTAATCCTATTACTAGAGTCCTTTATAAGACATTGAAATTCAGACAGAGAGGGGGATAAAAGTCACAATAAGCAAGAAGCTGAAATCAATAAAACCTGGAAGAGAAGGGAGAGGCCAGGAGACACCACAATGTGCCTTGATTTGGACTTTTTTTCCCAGTTTCAACCCTGAACAATTCCCATTGTTTAAGTCTACCCATTTCATCGTATTTGCTTGAGCAGCATAGGAAATTAAAATAGAAGATAATGATTGAATAAACATCTTACTGTGAGGGATATAGAGTGAAATGTAAAGAAAACCATGTGGATGTAGTTTGGAGATGTCAGTAATATAAGCTTGTAGGAGGGAGTCATACAGGGTCAGTAACACAAAGAATCAAAGGAAGAGGCAGAGGACATTAATATTGTTCTCTATCATTCTATAGTTTAATCTTTAACCTTAGGAGTTAAACAACAGGATTAATTAATTAATTAATGGTCTGGATTCTATTTGCTAAGGACCATTGTGGATAATCATTATTACTTTACATAGGTTAGCTTAAAAAAACAATAGATCTGCTATCCCACAGCCCATTCACTAAAAGTAATTACAGCAATATGCATTAAATGTTACAAAGAAAAAAACAGTGATTTGAAATTCAGAAGAGCCAGGTTCTGGTTCAAGCACTGACATTTCTAAGAAATATCTGATCTTATGTAAAGTAAATAACTCTCCTGGGCCTGTTTTCACCTGTTGTTTATTTTGGGCAATCATTTCTTATGACAGGAAGAAGCCCTGTTGCAAAATAATTTGTTGTCAAAATAACTTGTTTGTCTAACATCTCTACATCAGCCTGTGATCTAAATATAGTCTGCAGCAGTGAATAAGGCCATGAGTATGGTATCCTCAAAAGCATTGGATGTGTGCTAATTCACCGATTCTACAACATGGATAATGCAGAGTAATCAAATCATTAATAAAACCTTTTCTCTAGCTGCAAGAGATACCGATTATTGGCTATTTTTAGCTCTATTCTCCTGCTAAGCTGACAGGGTTAGGAATATTTCAACTATGTTACTAGACTACATTATGTTAAAAATGGTACTTAATCCATAAATTGCATCTTTCATGGGAAAACAATTATCTGATGGGGTGGCACACTTGGGTTTCTATAAGCATGGTCTATGTTTGCCAGATAAAATACAATATGCTCAGTTTAATTTGAATATCAGCTAAACAATATATATATATTTTTTTAATATAAGGATGACACTAATAGTACATGGGATATATTTATACTAAAATGTTGTTGTTGTTGTTTTTCTGAAATTCAAATTTATTTGGGTGTCCTTTTTATTTCTTTTGCTTTCGCAATTCTGCCAACCCTGACGTGATCACTTCTGATCCCTTATAGGAAATCTGGAAGCCATCTCTGTGGGCTTGTTACACAGTATAATGGCTCCTTCAGAGCTTAAGGAGTTTAAGCCATGATGCTTCCACATCCACTCAATGTGTACTTCTGCCTCTTGCAACTGACCTGTGTACATCTGAATCTATCCTGCCAGCAAGTGTAGTTACTACCTTATATTGTTCTGTGTAGACTAGTGCTAAATGTTATCTATGATAGTTTTGTGGGTTTAAATACGTAATTGAACCAGAAAATGTCTCCCAGTAGGTACTACATACAGTTTCTTCATATTTTCTATAAACAGGGTAATAACAAAAGTTATTTTACAAATCAGGACACCTTTTAGAACAATAGGGAAACTAAAAAATAATTAAAATTATGTGATATTCTTGAATATTTTTGAATGGATCAATAAATTTTTATGATTTAAAGTAATTATTTTAGATAAATAAAATAAGAATTATGTGTAATATATATATAAACAATTTACATTATTAACACAAAACAACAAAAATTATTTTCAATGTTGAAATATTTAATTGAATATACAGTAAAGTGCACAATAACATCCTGTTTTATTTTTCACAGAATTCACTTCCAACATGTTTCACTTTGATGGCATGAAATGGGTGGTAGAAGACTGGAATATAATTTAAATTTTGTCGTCGGCGCTTTTTGGCGACGACACTACTCACAGGGACCGGGGACCGGCTGCCGGCGTTGTTCGGCGGCGACCCTGCTTGCCGTGGGGTTTTGGCTTGCCGCTCCCGAGGGGCCTCCCAGCCATCTGGAGGTGAAGGGGTCTCCAAGTGGCCCTCCCAAGCCAGATAGGAGACGAAGGGGAACAGTGGGAAAGGGAAGAAGGGGGAAAAGGGGGGTGTCGGCTCGCTGGCTCAGGGCTCTAAGCTGGCCAGGCTCAGGCGCCTCGAGCGCATCAAGTCGACTGGCTCGCCAGGGCTCAGGCGTCCCAGGGCACGGCGGGCCAGGTACACGGAGCCTTATGGACTCAGGCGTCCCTGAGCGCAATGGGCCAGGAATCCGGGATCTGCGCACGATGAGGGGGAGGCGGCAGGGCGACTGGTGAAAAGGCGAGCGATGGACGGAGCACACACTCCCACTCCGGAGACAAGGCTGGGCGACCATGTCTAAGTTTAT
>PVKH010044274.1:0-10637 GCA_004027955.1 Chaetophractus vellerosus | reverse complement strand
AGACAAAGCAGACATAGAAGAACAAAAAATGAACACACAGCAAGAGCAAGCAGAAAAGGGGAGGGATATGTAACAACAACAAAAAAAATGTATAATGGCCTGTATCTGTCATTGCAATGTCATGCAGGCAATTCCAATGTCCCCAAAGTACCCCATGTTACATCTTTTCTTCCCTCTCCCTCTCCTCAGAACTTCTGGTGGTCACTAGCTTTATATCAATGATAAAAGTTCTTCCATTGCTAGAATAATAAGTCTACTTTAGTGCATAGTTGCATTCCCCCCTTATGTTTGTTCATTACTCAGTCTTGAGGATTTTGGAATGGTGATAACCACTCTGGTTTGTTTTGTTTTGTTTTTTCTTTGTTTGTTTGTTTATTTATTTTGAGTTACTGGGCACTGGAGATTGAACCGGAGACTTTGTATGTGGGAAGCACTCAACCACTGAGCCACATCGTCTTCCCTGAGTTGGTTTTTTCATTTGTTTTACTTGTTGTGTTTTTGTTTTGTTTTGTTTTTTTTCTGGAGGCACCAGTAACTGAACTCGGGACTTCCCTTGTGGGAGGCCAGAGCTCAACTGCTTAAACCACATCTACTCCCCCCACTTGATTGAGAGGGGGCTTAGATCCCATGGCACAGATGGATGGAAATGTCTTGCTTGCAGTTCTGGTTACACTTTGTTTTCTGGGGATGGGCACTGCCTATGTATTTGAGGGATTCTTGCCACTCTATTAGAGAATGTAGCAGGACTTTTCAGGATGGGAATTCAATATTTTTTCAGTTATTGTGTGGGTCTCCACCCACCGAGATGATGCCCCATGACCACTTGAACATATTCATATGCCATAGAGGCGTGCCTCAGGTGAAAAACTCCCCACACATCCCCCCATTACTGACAACCCAAACAAGTGATCCTCCACTGCTACAATTGTGACCCTTCTGCAATCCAAAACCTCCCCAAAAATAAAGCCAAAAAATAAAAAGTGAAAATAATAATAAAATAAAATAAAAATAATAAAAACCAAATAATATACAAAAACAAAAATATTTTTTCATTGTTTCTTTTATCACCATAAGATCTGTTATTTTTTATGTACAGTAACAATTTCTTCCGTATTTTCCCCCAGTATCTTGGCTTTTTTTTTTTTTTTGCATTATTTTCAAAGAAAATTTAGGTTACAAAACTGTCACAGGGAAAATATGAGGGATTCCCATATCCCAACTCCCTCTCCCTTTTCCACTCTCCCCTATTAATAACACTGTGCATGTATGTGGCACATTTGTTAAAATTGATGTACAAATATTGACACATTGCTACTAACCATGTCAATGGTTTACATTATGGTTTATATTTTGTACCTTATATTTTTTATAGGTTTTGACAAAATTTGAAAGGGGCTATATCCATCATTGCAAGATCATGCAGAACAATTCCAATGCCCTAAAATGCCCTATGTTCCATCTATTCTACTCTTCCCTCTCCTTCCCTTTGGAACCTATGGTAGCCACTAAGTTTCAATTTTTGAAGAATAAGGTTCATAGTTACATGCAATAATATTGAGGGCTTGACACATTGGTCCGTTTTCTTTTATTAGGCACTGCCTGTGTTCTCAAGAGATTCTTGTCTGTCTAATTGAGAACATAGCAGAATTCCCCAGGATGGGAGTTGCATATTTTCTTGTTTGTTGTGTGGGCCCCCACCCAGTGAGATGACACACTATGACAAGATGAACACTTTAATATTCCATAGAAGCATGCCCCAGATGTACCCTATCCCGCATATTCCCCCTCTCCCAACTCCCTGCACCAATAATCCTCCCCTGCCATATTTGCCAAAAGAACATTTCCACTATTATAGATTTTATAACATTCCTACAAATCCCCAGAGTTCACCTGTTCCTTCCTCCAGCCCTCTCCTCAGTCCCATGGATAGTTCAACCTAATCCCACCACTCCCCCTCACAATCCAGCACCATCAACCCCAATCACATTATTGCACCATGAGCCCCATCCACTGCCCAACCACTCCCTTCCACCTTATCATAGATTTTGCCCATATTGACCATCAGCTCATCCTGTCTCCTGATAACGTATCTTCCAGACTCTAGCTCTGAGAGTCTGCTCAATTTGCTTAGTCAAATCAGTGAGGTCATGTAATAGTTGGCCTTCAGTGACTGGACTCTCACTCAACATAAGGTGTTCAAGATTCATCCATGTTGTTCTGTGTGTTAATACTGCATTCCTTCTTACAGCTGAGTAATGTTCTATTGTATGTGTATACCACAATTTCCTTATCCATTCTTCTGCTGATGGACACTTGGGTTGCTTCCAACTTTTGGCAATAGTGAATAATGCCGCTGTGAATATTTGTGTGCATGTATCTGTTCATGTCCCTTCTCTCAGTTCTTCTTTCAGAAGTGGTATTGCTGGATCATATGGCACCTCTATAGTTGGCTTCTTCTAGAAGGTAAGGGCACCAAACTGTCCTCCACAGTGGCTGCACTATTCTACATTCCCACTAGCAGTGCATGAGGGTTCACTTTCCTCCACATCCTCTCCAACACTTTTCTGTTTTTTTAGCAGTCGCCAATCTAATAGATGTAAGATGCTCTCTCATTGTAATTGTGATGGCAAAAGTTTTTAATTTTTATAAAATTGAATATATCTATAGTTTCTTTTGTTGGTTGTGCTTTTTGATGTCATATGAAAGAATCCATTACCCAATCCCAGGTCATAAAGATTTGTTCCTATATTATCTTCTAAGAGCTTTTTTTTCAGTTTCAGCTCTTATATTTATGTCCTTGACCCATTTTGAATTAATATTTGTAAACATGCATGAGGTAGGGGTCTAATTTATTTATTTATTTTTTGGTATGTGGATATCAGTTTTCCCAGTACAATTTGTTGGAAACGATTCTTTCCTCAGTGTATACACTTTGCACACTTTTTGTAAATCAATTGGCTCTATAAGTGTTAGTCTATGTCTGGACTTTCAGTTCTTGTACATTGGTCTATCTATATGTCTCTCTATAGGTCAGTACCATACTGATTTGATTATTGTAGCTTTGTAGTACAGTTTGAAATTGGAAACTATGAGTCCTCCAATTTTGTTCCTTTCCAGAATTATTATTTTTTTCAGGGCCTTTTGCAGTTCCATATAAATTTCAAGCTCAGCTTTTCCATTTCTCCAAAAAAGGCTGCCAGAATATTGATAGGGATTGTATAAAATTTGTAGATCTCTTTAGGTAATATTGATGTCATAATTATTAATTTTTCTAATCCATGGACATGGGATGCTTGACATTTATTTAGGTATTCTATTATTTCCTTCATTAGTGTTCTGTATTTTTCAGTTAATAAGTCATTCATATCCTTGGTTAAATTTATTCCCAGATATTTTATTCTTTTATGTGCTAATGTTGATAGACTTATTTTCTTAATTTCCCCTTCAGATTATTCATCATTATATGTAGAAATAGAGTTGGTTTGTGAGTATTGCTCGGGTACCCTGACCCTTTGCTGAAATTATTTACTAGTTCTGGTAATTTTCTTGTGGGTTTCTTTAGATTTTTTATATATATAAAATCATGTCATCTGCAAATGTAGATAGCTTTACTTCCTTTCCAATTTGGATGCCTTTTCTTTCTTTTTCTTGCTTAAAAGTTCTGGCTGGAACTTCTCTTGTAGTATTGTGTTGATCCCTTTTGAGTTAATTTTTGTATATGGTGTGAGGTAGGGGTCCAATTTCATTCTTCTGCCTATGAATATCCAGTTTTTCTGGCACCAATTGTTGAGGAGACTATTCTTTCCCCATTGGAGGTTCTTGGCATCCTTGTTGAAAATCAACTGGTCATTGATATTTTATTTCTGCACTCTCTATTTTAAATCATTGGTCTATTTTTCTGTCCTTATGTCAGTACCACATTATTTTTTTTACTATACCTTTGTAGTAATTTCTGAAATTTGGAAGGATGAGTTCTCTGACATTGTTCCTTTTCAAGATTGTTTGGTTATATGAAGTCTATTTCCAGTACATATGAGTTTGATGATTGGTTTTTCCATTTCCGCAAAAAGAGTTTTCAAATCATGATACAGATTGCACTGGATCTGTAGATCACTTTGGATAGTATTGACAGCTTATAATATTAAGTGTTCCTACACATGAATTGAGTCTCCTTGCCATATTTTTAAATATTAATTTTTGTCAGCAATCTTTTGCAGTTTTCAGTGTATAAGTTTTTCACCTTACTGTTTTGATTTGCATTTACCTAATGACAAATGATGTTGTGCATATTTCCATGTGCTTATTTGCTATTTATATGTTTTCTTTGGTTAAATTAACTAATTAATTTTATTCCTAAGTATATTATTCTACAAGATGCTATTGTACATGCAATCATTTTCTTGGTTTCTTTTTTGGATTGTTCATTGCTGGTATATAAGAACATAATTGATTTTTGCATGATTATCTTATATCCCACAACTGTGATGAATTAATTTATTATCTCTACTAGTTTCTTGTGTATTCTTTGGAATTTTCTATGTATACAATCATGTCATCTGCTAGTAGATATCATTTAAATTCTTCCTTTCCAATTTGGACATCTGTTATTTCTTTTCTAGCCTAACTATTCTGGCTAGAACTTCTAGTACACTATTAAATAGCAGTGGTGATATCAGGCATCCCTGTATTGGTCGTGATCTTTAGTAGAAAATTTTCAATCTTTCATTGTTAAATATGATATTAGCTAAAGGTTTTTCATATATGTCCTTTATCATGTTGAGGAAATTCTCCTCTAGTCCTATTTTTATGAGAGTTTTTTTTTTTAACTGAGAAACGATGTTGGATTTTGTCAAATCTCTTTCCTGTGTCCATTAAATGGTCATTTTTTTTCCTTCAATCTATCAAAGTGGTGTATTTCATTTATTGCTTTGCATATGGTAAACCACCCATACATTCCTGGGATAAATCCCACCTAGTCATGTTGTATAATTCTTTTAATTTGCTGTTGAATTCAACCTGCTAGTATTTTGTTGAGGAAATCTGCATCTGTATTCATAAGGTGCATTAGTCTCTAATTCTTTTTCCTTGTGACATCTTTATCTGACTTTGGTATTAAAGCAATGCTGGCCTCCTAGAATGAGTTAAGAATTGTTCCCTCTACAATTTTTGGAAGAGGTTGAGAAAGATTGGGGTTTATATTTCTTTGAATGTTTGGTAACATATACCAATGAAGCGAATTGGTCCTGGACTTTGCTATGTTGAGAGTTTTTTGTCTTATTGCCCTTTCAATCTCTTTATTCATTATTAGACTGAGACTTTCCATTTCTTCTTGAGTCCATTTAAGTAATCTGTTTGCTTGTAGGAATTGTCTGTTTCATCTAGGTTATCTAATTTGTTGGCATATACATTTTTGTTGTTGTTGTTACATATCCCCCCCTTTCTGCTTGCTCTTGCTGTGTTCATTTTTTTGTGTTCTTCTGTGTCTGCTTTGTCTCCCCCCTGTTGCAGCAACACGCTGAGTCAGCTCACTGCACAGGCGGCTCTGCTCCGTTCACTGGCAGCTTTTTGCTTCCTTTCATGGGCGGCCTTTTTTGCTTCCGTTCCCGGGCAGCTCTGCTCCGTTCATGGGCGGCTTGCCCTGCCTGTGGTGGCTTTTTGCCCTGCCCACGGTGGCTCTGCCCCGCCCATGGTGGCTTGCCATTCTCAAGGTGGTCTGCCTGCTCGGAGAGGTCCCCTGGAACCGAAACCAGGGCCTCCCATGTGGTGAACCGGCACCCTATCCACTGGGCTATGGCCGGCCCCCTACTTTTTCATAGTATATTTTTTGTCCCTGCAAGGTCAGTAGCAATGTTCCTTTTATAATTTCTGATTATAATTATTCATGTCCTTTCTCTTTTTTTCTTTGTTAGTTTTATTAAAAGTTTGTCAATTTTATTAATCTTTTCAAACTGCTGACTTTTGGTTACATTGATTCTTAATTGTTTTTCATTTCTATATTTCATTTATTTATCCTTTAATTCTTTATTATTTCTTTGATCACTTTGGATTTGGTTTCCTCTTCTTCTAGTCATTCACATGTAGTACTGATTTGAGATGCTTCTTTGTAATGTAGCTGTTTACAGTTATAAATTTTCCTCTGAGCACTACCATTTCTTCAGCCCATAAATTTTGGTATATTGAATATTCTTTTTCATTCACCTCAAGGTAGTTTCTAATTTCCCTTGTGATTTATTCTTTGACTTACTGGGTTGTTTACAGTGTATTGCTTAATTTCCACATATTTGTTAATTTTCCAGTTTTTATTTTCTTATTGATTTCCAACTTTATTCTACTGAGGTTGGAGAAGATGCTTTGTATGAGTTAAATCATGTTAAATTTATCAAGTCTTGTTATATGACTAAAAATATGGTCTAACGTGGAGAATGATCCATGTACACCTGAGAAGAATGTGTATTCTGCTGTTTCTGGTTAGATTGTTCTATAAATGACTGGTAGCTCTTAGGTGTAGTTGGTTTACAGTATTGTTCAAGTCCAATGCTGCATTACTGATCTTCTGTCAAGATTTAATATCCATTATTTAAAGCATCTTATTGAAATCTCTTAACAATAATTGTAAATTTGCCCATTTCTCACTGCATTTATGACAATGTTTGCTCCATGACCATTGGGGTTCTTTTGCTAGGTACATGTATATTTATGAGTGATATATTTTCTTGATTGATTGGCACTTTAATCAATATATGATGTCCTTTATTTCCGGAACAGATTTTAACTTAAAATCTATTTTGTCTGATATTTGTATAGCCACCACATCCTTCATTTTACTATTTTCATGGAATATTTTACCCTTCCTTTCACTTGCAACATATTTATGTCTTTGGATCTAAGGTTAGTCTCTTATAAACAGCATGTATTTGGGATATAATTCTTCTCTTTATTAGAGAAGTTGTAGGTTTATAGAACAATCATACATAAAATACAAGACTCCCCTACACCCTACCACCAACACTTTGCATTGGTGTGGAACATTTGTTACAATTGATGGTAGCACATTTTTATAATTGTATTATTCATTAAAATCCATGGTTTAACTTAGAGTTCACTGTTTGTATAGTGTAGTTCCATGTATTTTTTTCTTTATTTTTAAAGAATTTTTAGATTACATAAAAGTTACATAAAAAATATAGAGGATTCCCATATACCTCTCTGCCTCCCCCTCTCACACTTTCCCCCATCAACAACATCTTTCATTAGTGTGGTACATTTGCTACAATTGATGGAAAGATATTGAAGCATTGCTACTAACCATGGTCTCTAGTTTACATTATGATTTATACTTTGCATCACACAATTCTATAGGCTTTTAAAAATGTATAATGGTTTGTGTCCATGATGACAATATCATACAGAACAATTCCAATGTCCCCAAAAGGCCCCATGTTACACCGATTCTTCCTTCTCCTTCCCCTCAGATTTTTGCTGACCACTGTCTTTATATCAATGTTACAAGTTCTTCAATTAATAGAATATTAATAAGTTTACTTTAGTCCATAGTTGCATTCCCCTCTTATGTGTGTTCCTTCCTCAATCTTGAGGATTTGGGGATGGTGATGCCCACTTGCGTCTGATTTAAGGGGGTCTTAAATCACATTGTTCAGATGGAAAGAACTGTATTGTTTGCAGGTGTAGATACTCTCTGTTTTGGGGGATGGGCTTTGTCCATAATCATCCTTTTGTTAGTTGCCCTGGGTGAGTCTGACGAACTGGAGTGTAGGTGTTGGCTGCAACTCTGCTAAGATTCAGGGCTCAACAGGCCTACCTAGTTCCATGGATATATTTTTAAAATTTTATTCTGTTACAATATATAAACGATAACATTTCCCTTTTTAATCATATTTAGATATATATTTCAGTACTGTTAATTATGTTCACAATGTTGTACTATCATCACCACCATCCATTACTAAAATATTTCCATTATTCCAAATAGGAACCCTGTACATTTTAAGCCTTAACTTTCCATCCTTTATTCCCCTTCCCTCTCCTGGTAAACTATATATATATATATACTAGATTCTGACTCCATGAGCTTGTTTATTTTATTCCAATTGTTTCAAATCAGTGAGATCATATAATATTTGCCCTATTGTGTCTGGCTTATTTCACTCAACATCATGTCATCATGGTTCATCCATGTTGTCGGATATATCAGGACTTCATTACTTTCTACTGCTGAGTAATATTCTATTGTATGTATATACCATGCTTTATTTATCCATACATCAGTTAATGGACATTTGGGTTGCTTCCATCTTTGGGCAATTGTGTATAATGCTGCTGAACTTTGGTGTGCAAATATCTGTTCAAGTCCCTACTTTCAATTCTGTTCAGTATTTACCTGGTATTGGGATTGTCAGGTCAGATTCTATACTTAGCCTTATGAGGAACTATACTTAGTAGTTCTATACTTAGCCTTTTGAGGAACTGCTGAACTGTCTTACACAACAATTGCACCATTTTACATTGCCGCCAAAAATGAATGAGTATTCCTATTTCTCCTCATTCTTTTCAACACTTGTTAGTTTCAATTTTTTTTAGTAACAGTCATTTTAATGGGTATTAAATGGTATCTCATTGTGGTTTTGATTTGCATTTCCCTGATGGCAATATGTTAAGCATTTTTTTTGTATGACTTCTGGCTATTTGTATATCTTGACATATCTTAAATATATATATGTCTATTTAAGGTTTTGCCCATTTTTAACTCAGTTGTTTGTCTTTTTGTTGCTAAGATGAAGTATTTCCTTATATATGATGGATATTAATCCTTTATCAGATATGTGTTTTCCAAGTATTTTCTCCCATTGTGTATGTTGTCTTTCTACTTTCATAATAAGGTCCTTTGAGGAATAAAAGTTTTTAATTTTGATAAGGTCCCATTTATCTATTTTTTCTTTTTCTTGCTTTTGCTTTGGCTGTATGGTCCAACACATAGTCCAAAATACCCTTCCCTATGTTTTTTCATCTCAAAGTTTGACAGTTCTAGCTTTTGTGTTTAGGTCTTTGATACATTTTGAGTTGATTTTTGTATATGGTGTGAGATAGGGGTGGGGGTTCTCCTTTTTTTTTTTTTTGCAGATGGAAACGCAGTTTTCCCAGCACAGTTTGTTGGTGACTATTCTTTCCTAAATGAGTGGTCTTTGCCATCTTGTAAAAAATCAGTTGGCCACACATGAGAGGCTTCATTTGGAGGCTCTCAATTCTATTCTATTGATTTATATCTCTATCTGTGTGCCAATACCATGCTATTTTGATTACTGTGAATTTGTAATAAGTTTTAAGATTAGGAAGTGTGAGCTCTCCAACTTCAGACATTTTTTTTCAAGATGCCTTTAGTTATGCAGGACCTCTTAACCTTCTATATACATTTGATGAGTTGCTTTTCCATTTCTGCAAAGAAGGTTGTTGGAATTTTTATTGGGATTGCATTGAATCTATAAATTCCTTTGAATAGTATTGACTTCTGTGACAGTTTGAGATTATTTATGAATCCCAAAAAAAGAAAGATTATGTTTGTAAACTAATCTATTCCTCTAGGTGTGATACCCTTTGATTGCATTAGATTTAGCTGAGAGGTCTTGATTAAATTACCTGTAAAAAATTAGGGCTTTGATTTGAAAACATCAGTAAGGTGTGATTCAGGTTGAATCCCTGCCCTGTTGGTGAGCTGATATAAATGGACACTCACTCAAGAAGACACATGGGAAGAGAGAGAGATCTCTGTCATGTTTGATCCTGGGCCCCCAGAGAGAGATGAGCCATTTGCCTTATAGTTTGCAGCTGAGAGAAAGGAAACCCTGAGAGACAAGCCCTATGCCAGGCTACAGGTTAGATCGAGAAGAAGCTGGGCCCATGGAACCTCAAGAGGAAGAGGAAGCCAAGCAGAGATCAGTGATCATCTTGCTTCAACATATCACAACTGACTTTGGTGAGAAAACAACATTGAGTTGGACTCTTTATGGCTTTGTAACTGTAAGCTTTTACCCCAAAAACATACCCTTTATAAAAGCCTACAGATTTCTGGTACTTTGCATTGGCACCCTTTTGGCAGATGAATACAACATCTTAAGGATATTTAGTCTTCCAATGAAATATACTTCCATTTATTTAGGTCTTCTTTAATTGCTGTTAGCATTTTTTGTAGTTTTCTGTGTACAAGTCTTTTCCCTCCTTGTTCAGATTTATTCCCAGATATATGATCTTTTAGTTGCTAATGAGAATGGATTTTTTTCATAATTCTTCTTCCAGCTGTTCATTGCTTGTGTTTATAAGTGCTACTGATTATGAAGTGTTGATCTTATACTCCACCACTTTGAACTTCCAGTAAAATGTTGAATAACGGTTGTGACAGTGGACATCTTTGTCTTGTTCCTGATTTTTGAGAGAAAGCTTTCAGTCTTTTGCCATTAAGTCAGAGGTTAGCTTTTCATATATGCCTTTTATCATGTTGAGGAAGTTTCCTTTTATTCCTAATGTTCTAGGTATTCTTATCAATATGTATTATGTATTTTGTCACATGCCTTTTGTGCATCAATTGAGATGATTAGGTGGTTTTTCCCTTCATTCTTTTAATGCGG
>PVKH010044273.1:0-10620 GCA_004027955.1 Chaetophractus vellerosus | reverse complement strand
CCCAGGGTCAGATCACTTAATGGAGGAAAAGGACTATATTTTAATCTATTTCTTACTGAAAATGTTAAGTGTTATATGTCTTAGTTTATTAGTTTCCTTGGGCTGTCATAACAAAGTACCAAAATTAGGTGGCTTAAGCAACAGAAATTTATTATCTCACAGTTCTGGAAGACAGAAGTTGGAAATCAAAGTGTTGGTAGGGTTATGCTTCCTCTGAAGTCTGTAGGGAAAATTTGTTCGATGCCTCCCTCCTGGACTCTGGCAATAGCTTGCTGGGAAGCCACAGCATTCTCTGCCTCAGTCATCACATGGTCTCTCCCCTCTGTCTTTCTGTGCCCAAATTTCCTCTTCATATATGGACGCCAGTCATAGTGAATTAAGCATCCACCCTACAACAGTATGATCTCATTTTAACTCGTGTATTCTATCCATGACAACCCTGTTTTCAAATAAGGTCACATTCTGAGATACTGGGGATTAGAAGTTGACATATCTTTATGGAGGACTCAATTTATTCCATAATAATATAGCAAATTATTAGCTAAGAAAACCCAGTTATTTACTTAAAATTGACATCGCTTTTTAAATGTCTCTGACAAATATCCTGAAATTTAAACAATCAGCTTTATTATACGTGCTAATCAGCTACTTTGAAATATATATATATATGTGTGGTTGAAACATTTTAATGCCATTTGTGCTATGTGTACACACACATATACACACCCAGTCAATTCCTATATTTAACTGTCATCTTTATAGAAAATTAAAATAACAGTATTAGTGATGTTAAGTAAAATAAAATGCTTGCCTTCATTGGCGTTGCCAGAAGCAACCCTTTTCTGTAGGGAAAATTTGTTCCAAAGGTTAAAAATAAAAGCAGGAGCTTTCTGAGAAACTGGAATGTACCATACAAAAGTTGCAGTTATAGCAACATTTGGGAATAAGATGGTTTCAGCTCAATAGAAATAACCTATCAGAAATAGAAAATATGTTATAATAACCAGCCCATAATCATTCCCCACTTGGCAGAATCCTCCTTTGTAACAAGGAACCTAAATGACAACCAATTATTGTAATTTCCCCTTTGGAAGTTTCCTAATTACCTTCTTATACCAATGTAACTTACTAAGCTTTTGAGACTCTTCTTTTATTAGTTCAGGACCTCCCTGTGTGAACAGTTTCTCTTTCAATAAACCTGATAATTTGATTTTACTTTGGTTCTTTTGATGGGTTCTGGTGTCAGAAGTGGGATATTGAGACCTCGCTCCCCCAACCATCCCTACAGCTGGTGAGTGACCAGGTGTTGGTACCCATGGATGCTTTGAATCTGCTCCTCTCTCACTACCCATGGAGGGTGCAGGGGAAGTTTGTCCCGAATTCAAGTTCCACTCTTTTTGCATTGAGCTCTTCAGTTTTATTATCAGGCTAGTTTTGCTTTGTTTTCGGTCTGGTCCAGATGTCTCCATGGTGAGGACCTTCTACTGTCTGTGGGGGATGGGGACAGGGTACAGAGGTTCCACTACACCCTAAGGCACCCACTTTTCTGAATGTGGATCCCAAGATAAGTTTCATTTTTGGAACTTTTGTTTGAACATGGGTTCTTTTCCATTTAAATCTAAATCTTTCTTCTCCTCCAGAAAAAGTACCTGGTGCCTACATATCTTTTCACTTCGGGCTTAGTTCATGTTTGTTTTTAAATAAATGGCTAAACATCACCAAGGATGACTTGAGTTTGCAGTGGCCACCTTGGGGAACATTTGAGCTAGTTTAGAGAGTACCTTTGGGAGGTGCACTTGAAAAAGGAGGTTCTCAATCACAAAAGAAGTGGGGGACATTTTTATTATTATTCAGAAGCTTTCAAAAGATGAAGTGGTTCTAAAATAGCCTCTTTAAAAAAAAAGAATAGATTCTTTAAAATGTACTAAGGAAATCTAAAAAATCTTGTTACTAGTGCTACCAATTCCCCTTATAAACCTTCAGCCCCTTTACCCACTTGCTCTCCCCCTGACCCCCAAGAACCTGTAAGTCAGTTGCCATAAAAATCAAACTATCTACTAAGCCTGGCATACCAGTCCTTGCTGAATTAACCTTGGACAAAGGCTGAATGCCATGCCATTATAAAGTATTTCACAGACCCCAAGAAAGATCAGACTAAATTATAGAAAAATTTAACAGCTTAATTGGGGCATATGATCTAGTGTTCCCAGATTTAGAGCAGCTAATTCATACATTACTGAGTGCAACAGAAGCTAATATGCATGGAACTTTTTGAATGGAGCAATCCTGATGAAGATCTGAAAGATTCTCCCTAACATGCTAGTAAAGATAGAATTAAAAGACCTCACAAAGACAGACAGTCCTTATTAGAAAAAATATCCAAGGTTTGTCCCCCAAAAAATAGATTGGACAATAAAACAGTCTTGTGAACAATAAAAAAAAAGGATTGATCAGTGTGAGACTACAAGAGAAAGACTAGAAAATATCCATAGCTAACATTCAGGACTCAAAAAAGAGACACAGTAACAGTGCTTTCTACTCATTTTGTAAAAGGTTAAAACCCAAACTAGGTAATCTAGTTAAAAAGTATAAATTAGAATGGGAAAGTGCTCTTATCTCAGAACTCCAACCTTTACTGAGCATAATGAAAGAAGATTATAGCATTAAAATGCTCACCATTCTTAAGCTGATGTCTGTAAAGCTTCAGCAATTACAGTCATGAAAAGACAAAACACAACCTGGACAATCCAAACCTTTATTAGATAAAGATGGTTGCCACTATTGCAAAGAAAAGGAACCTGGGAAAAATGACTGTCCCTTTTTAAAGCAAAAGACACAGCTCCAGCCTGCCTGCTGATGGGACTCTGAATAAAGAGTTGATAGGTTGCTTCCTTTGCTTCTGTTGATTTACAGTGAGAAACCACCTTGTCAGTTAATAGAAACCTTGATCTTTTTAAAACGGATACTGGGGCAACTAGGTCAAGAATAAAACCTACTACAGCTTCTTGGAGCAATGAAATAATATGATTGATAGGTCTAACCAATCTAAGCCTAAATCCCATTATCCAAATATCTTATCACAACATTAAGGCCACCAAATGATGAACACTGATTTTGGCTTTGTGAGACACCTCCAGCAATTTTTTTTAGGGAAAGACTTTCTCACAAATGAATTTGTAAATTAAGTTTCACAACCTGAGGGAATAATGTTAGAAATTCCAGATCACCCAGTGTCTATTATCCTAGCACAAGCCCAGTTGGACATCCACTCTGAAAAACTATTAGTTAACTTTGACTTCTCTGACCAATTACTTTCTGATGCACCAAACTGCCTTTGGGGAATAAATACCACTGATATGGGACACATCAAAAATACTAACCCCATAAAAATACAAATTGACCTTTCCAAGCCTTTACCTAAATTGTCCCAATACCCACAAGCAATAGATGGGCTAACTCTGATTGTTGAGGATGTAATAGATAAGAGTCTCATTATTCCTCACACTAGTCCCTGTGATACCCCTATACTCCCAGTCTAAAAGCCTAATAGACAAGGCTACTGCTTTGTACAAGATCTTAGAGCAATTAATAAAATAGTCTTTCCCTGACATCCTGTAGTCGCTAACCTCAATACATTTTCTACTCAAATTCCAAAAAAACACCAGATGGTATATAGTTGTTGAGCTTTATTCTGCTTTTTTTCAGTATACCTGTTTATCCAGACAGCCAATATTTGTTTGCCTTCACCTAGAAGGACCAACAGTATACCTGGGCATTCGTATCTCAAGGCCCCTTCCTATTTTCCACAAATTTAAGAGATTTAGTATTCCCTAATGGGCCTACTCTTCTCCAGTATACTGATGACTTATTGCTTTGATCAGTCTTAAGAAGTGTTTGTCAAAAGGATTTCTTACATTTACTTATTCAACTTGCAGTAAAAGTACACAAAGCATCCAAAGACGAATTACAACTGGTAAACAAAATGCCTTTTACTTGAAGCATGAGTTAGCCACTGAAGGTTTGCATTATCCCTTAGTCAACTCAAAACAATTCAGAATTTCCCCAAAAGTAAATAAAAAAAGACAGTTCAAAGAATTTGGGACTTGCCAGTTACCGCTGCCAGTGGGTCCCAAACTTCTCTCAATTGACTGCTCCTCTATATGAATAAACTAAAACCTCAGCATTTAAATCATTAAAATAGGAAGAACGACATAAATTAGCCTTTACCCAATTAAAGGAAGCCTTAATACAACCTTAAACTTCAGGCTTGCCTATCTACAATTTACCTTTTTCATTTTTTGCACATGAAAATCATAATCAAGTTTTTGGAGTTCTCACTCAGAAGCATATAAGCCAACAGAGACCCACAGATTCTTACAGGTTCAGTTAGGTCCAGTAGCAAAAGCATCCTCCACTTGTATAAGGGAAGGAGCTGCCACTGCCAAATTACTTGGGACATTAGCTGATTTAGTCCAAGGTCTTAGCTGGCAGCTAGCATTACCGGGTGCTGTCCACCAGCTTTTAATCTCAGGGAAAACTCAGCACATGTCAGCTAGAAAACTGACTTCTTATGGGACTTTATTGCTTTCTCCTTCAAACATCCTCATCCATCACTGCAATGTTTTAAACTCTGAAACACTTGCCCTTACCTGAAGAAGGTGAAACCCATGACTGTGAAATGGTGGTTTCCAAATTAGTTCCCCATGACTGGTTTTACAAGAAGCCACTTTTGACTAACCCAGACTTAACATTTTTTGTTAACATTTGGATCTTAAGACAGAAACAAGAAAATATCAGGCAGGTTATAAAGTAACCACTTCTAACTATTTAATTGAAATTCAATCAACTCCTGAGCTTACTTCAGCTCATAAAGCTGAGTTTAAAAGCTTTAAGTAGAGCCTGCCACTGAGCAAAAGGGAAAATTGTCAATATTTATACTGATAGTAGATATACATTTGGAGGAGTTCATGATTTTGGAATGTTGTGGGAACAACAGTTTCCTGACCTCATCAGAAATCCCAATTAAAATGATAAACAAGAGGCTGGGCTTTTAAAAGTAATATTGTTATCTAAAGAAATTACTAATATAGGAATAGAGGCTCACATTCACAAAACTGAGCCAGAGTATAAGAGAAACGCAATAACTGATCATTACCTAAAGGAGACACCTCAACAAACTCAACCAACAGCAAAAGTTTGTATAATGAGGAAAATAGCTCATAAGACTGATCAAAAAGAATTGGCAGAAATCAAAACCACAGCAAAAGAATTGGCTAAATATCAATTGTCAGCTTCTGAATTTGAAAAGGAAGACTTGTGGCAAGAGGAATGTAATATAAATCTTAACAGCTTTTTGAATGTTCCGACAGTCACCTTGTCACTCCAGAATCCTTAAAAGAACCTTCAATCAGAAACTACTATGAAATAATCCATCAGGGAGCCCCAAAAATAAAAGAAGTCAAGGCAAAATATTTGTGGGGAAATTTTGAAATGATTGCCAGTAAAATTATAAAATATGCTATGCCTGTCTCACCTATAGGTAAAACTATAAAGTGGCACCTGGAATATCAGATCCCCCACAGGGCCATGTGAACACTAGCAGATAGACTTTACTCAGTAATGCAAACCCATGGGATATAGCTTTTTTTTTTTTAGGAGGTACTGGGGATTGAACCCAGGACCTCATATATGGGAAGCAGGTGCTCAAACCACTGAGCTACACCCGTTCCCCTAGAGCTATGTTTTGATGATGGTTTGTATATTCTCTGGATGGGCTGAAGCATTCCCCTGATGGAAGGCAGATGCAACCACAGTAGCTAAGAGACTATTAGAAACATATCTCCTGATTGAGGAGTTCCCTTTGAACTCTCTAGTAATTGTGGCACTCATTCACTGGTCAAATAATTAAGGACTTTATCCCCACTCCCAACACTTACATTGCCCTTACTATCCTCAGTCCTCTGGCAAACAAAAAAGAAAAAATTGCATATTGAAATTAAAATTGGCCAAATTATCAGAGTCTTTGGACTTACCCTAGCATAGTGTTGCCACTGATAGTAATGGCCGAGATCTTCTCCATCCAGCAAACACCACTGATAGCAGTTTGGCAGTTTGATATAGTTATGAATTCCAAAACAGATATTGGATCATGCTTGTAAACTGGTCTGATCATCTGGGCATGATTAAGTTATGACTAGGGCTTTGATTGGGCCTCGTCAGTGGGGCGTTGAGTCCCTGCCCCTTGGTGGGTGGGGACTCAAAGATAAAAGACATGGCAAAGGACAGAGTTGGAGAGTTTTTTGATGTTGGAGTTCTGATGCAGAGTGCTAATGCTGGAACCCGGGGAAGTAAGCACACAAAGGAGCTTGGTCGTGAGGAAGGAAAGAAGGCCCTGGGATAGAGATGAGCAGTTCACCTGACAGTTCACAGCTGGCCTTGTGGAGAGAGGCAAAGCCTGGAGAGCCTCATAGTCTACCGCTGACCTTGTGGAGAAAACAGAGGAGCTGAGCCAGGAGAGAAACAAGCCCCAGGAAGAGAGGAACCCAAGAAGACTGAACCCTGGAAAACATTGTCAACCATCTCACTCCAATACATGGCAATGGACTTGGGTGAAGGAAGAAACTTATGCTTTATGGCCTGTTAACTGTAAGATTCCACCCCAAATAAATACCCTTTATAAAAGCCAACAGATTTCTGGTATTTTGCATCAGCCCCCTTTGGCTGACTAATACACCACTTGACTCCACATGAAATCATCATTATATGCCTTATGTTCCTGACCATATCCCAAAGTGACCCAAACATAGTCAAATAGGAAATTCTTCAATATTGTGAGGGATTAATGGATACTCCCAAGGTTATAGTCAACAGGTCTAAGATGCTTCGCTAGATCCTTTAGAACTGCCAGCCATCTTACTCTACAATCTACAACCTAGAGACTTTGTGTTTTCAAGGCGACATCAAAGGAAAACCTGCCTTGATTGCTGATGGAAAGGACCTTATCAGGTTTTTCTAACTTGTCACGCTACTGTTAAGTTACAGGGAAAACCTTGGATGCACTTCTCCCAGCTGAAATGGGTGCCATTCCCCGAATGGGTGTCTGAGACTGACTGATATAAAGATAAATTAACTAAAAATAAATTTAAAAACAGAAGCAGACAACACCAGAGGTAGACAGCTTTCCCAAGATTGTGGAACAAGTAGGTGGTGTCACAAGGTAAACTGCTTCTGCCTTGGATCACAGAACAAGAACTCATTAAACTTTGTTTTCTTTACTTAATTCTAATAGTTTCAGTTTTGTTGTTATAGGATTAACATTCCTTCTCTCTCAAAGTTCCATTAGCCTACCTTTTCTTCATTGTCAAAATGGTTCTATCATTCCTTAGTTTTTGCTCACACAGATTAGGCTATTAATCCTTATATATAATCAATACAGCTCTTAAGTTCAAGCAGACAATATTTCTGACTGTTGGATTCACCATCATGCCACTGAAACCAAACTCTTCAAGCTCGTGCTCCTACCAGTAGTCTACTCCTTTTGGTATAAAATTTTTCTGTGCATGGATCACAGATGTAGCAGGCTCCCTTAATTACAATAAAAATAGATCCTTTTTCCATTCTCTTTCCCAAGAACTTGATGTCAAATATTCTCTTGTGCATTTTGAGCAACCAACTAATGGAACCTTTTGGGAACAGTTAGACCAGACCAAACAATTTGAACTCACTACTTTGTTCAATTAAATCTCACAACAAGCATTATCACAGGAAAGCATACCATGTCCGATATCACTCCCTTCTCATTTTAGAGAACCATGTACTTCTTTAACAAACCCTGCTTCAAGTTTTATTTTAGTGGCACCATTTATACAGCAGGTTGTGCTTTGACTTGGCCAAAACTAAACAACTGCTCTTCAAACTGTCCTAACTTTAACTCAAACAAAAATCTACCCTTGTCCTTGAAAGGAAATTGATTATGATTTCATTTTGGACATAGACTTTACCAAAATTTGCATCCCAATTGCTAAGGACTTGTTGGATTGGGATATATGTTTCCTAATCTTCAACTTTTAAAAGCCTTGAATGCTACCCAGGCTTTAAGTATTGGGTCTTTTGTTCATAAACTTAAATACTAACCCTTTAATAGATGGAGCCTCTGGGTTTCACTCCTTTGTCAGAGCAATTTTTCCTAGTCTAGGATTTTCTGAACTGGAAAAAGCCAATAGAAACATATCCAAATCTGTAGAACTGTCTTTTAATTCTACCCTAGCTATTTTCCAAGGGCTTCGAACAGAAATAAATATTTTGGCTAAAATAGCAATGCAAAATAGAGAAGCATTAAATGTCCCAACAGCAATTCAAGGTGGAACCTTTCATAAATTTTATGAAAATTTTTGTTTTTACATAAATTCCTCTGGAATATAGAAATCAAATTAAAAATTAACTGAACTTATTCTAGTCTCTGGGAGAAACCCATACATTCACCTATCACTATTGCTAGATTGCTCCCCTCCAGCTTATTTTTAAGAAAAAATAATTTAATGCCTATGATTGTCTAGGCTCTTGACTATGCTACAAGAAATGAATTTCAAGAGCACCCTGGGTTAGTTAGGTCAGTAATTTATTAAGGAATGGTGAGAAGAGAAATGGGAGAAAATAACAAATGATAGGTCCCAGGTAGAGAGGAAGAGGCTGAAGAGTGATAAAGAGGACCAATTTACAGACTACAATTTCCCATTATAGAGTAAAAATCCCCAGGTGATCCAGGCAGGGGAAAAGAAGGCCAGAATAGGGCACAAAGAGGCACCCGGACAGGGTGAAGGCGAGAGAGAGAGAGCAAAAGGCCTTTGCACTTGCTTTTTAAACCATTAATTATTCCACCCCTTTGCTAATGGCATGGGAGGATTTCCAGCTGTTGGCTGTTTTGATTGATCAATCCCACCCATCAATCCCCCAGGAGGGCCAATGATAAAGTCCCTGGAGAATATCCGGGGCTTCTCCTGGCTTCCAGAGGAAATCTCATTCTGAATGGGATTTCTTCAAGGGTGTTCCAGCAGCCATCGTGGGGGTATTGATGTCCATGTGGACGTCTTGCCAGGTTCCAGATCCATCTATTGATTCCCTATCTAACCTTCTTCAATTCGATCTGAGAAAACTTTGAAGATCTGATATAACAACTTTATATCAACCATTGATCAATTACCAGCTACTAATAACCCAGAGGAGACCTTTCAAATTATATTGGGGGACTTGCTTTATTAGCTATGTTATATGTATTCTTCACTTGTTGCTGCACCAATATAAGAGCCTGATTAAGCATACAATACTTACCATGCAGCATCAACTAAGCACAATGAGAATGCAAGAACACACAAAACTTGCACACATGATTGGGATGCAGGGACATTAGACCCTGATTACATAACTTTAGAACATGTTGAGCTTGACTGTGAAATCCTAGAACATTCTGATATATAAACAATGTTGCTTTTCCATTAACAAATTTAAAATAATAATAGGGTGGTCTTTTAGTTTGTTAGAATACAAAAACAATTAATGTGCTTGTGAATTTATACTTTTACAGTAATCAATTTATGTTTATTATTTTTATAATAAAAACCATCTTTCAAAAAATTTTTTTCTTGGCTATATGGCCTTTATTTACTTTTTTTAAAGTTAAATATTTTTTTATTTTTTTGATAGATACTTAGATTACATAAATGTTACACAAAAATTATAGGGATACCCATATGCCCCCCCCTCCCACACCTCCCACAACCTCCCACATAAACATCTTTCATTAGGGTGGCATATCACTTGCAATAGATATACACATTTTGGGGCTTTGCCACTAAGCATGGACCATTGTTCACATTGTAGACCACACTCTGTCCCACACAGTTCTGCATGTTATATGATGATATAAAATGGCTTATATCTGTCATTACAATGTCACTCAAGATAATACCCAAGTCCCGAAAAAGCCCCTGTATTACAACCGCTTTTCCCTCTCCCTGACCCCAAAGCGTCCAGTGGCCACTGGCTCCACATCAATGTTGTAATTTCTTCCATTGCGTGAATCACAATAAGTCTACAACAGAGTACCAGTAAGTCCACTCTAGTCCATAGCTCTTCCCCCAGTCCTGAGGAGTCTGAGAGGTGAAGTCCACTCCACCTTCAAGTGGAGGGGGCTTATATCCCATGGATAAGATGGATGGGATTATACTGCCTGCAGCTGCAGACTCTCTCCATTCCCTGGGATAGCCGTTGTCTATCATCATCTCCCCACTAGTTGTCCTGGATGAGTCCATTGAGTTGTATAGTAGGAGTTGCTGCTACCCCAAGCTTCTGGACCCAGCTGGCACATGGACAGCCAGAAGACTCCACTCTCTCGAAGTATACCTACAAACTCCAGCACCACATATAGGTTTGAATAGAAGAGACAGATGTACCATGTGTAGGGAAGACATATTTGGGTCAGACTCTGTCACTCTCAGGAGCAAGGATTCCAAATTAAGGCCCACTGATAAGGCACCAAACTCTGGGGCTATCTGCCCTGATATAGGACCTGGATGTCTCCAGAGCCCTCAGGAGCCCCTCTGTTTGGGGTGATATCCGCATTGG
>PVKH010044272.1:0-10620 GCA_004027955.1 Chaetophractus vellerosus | reverse complement strand
CTAGGAGAGGTCCCCAGGAACCGAACCCTGGGCCTCCCATGTGGTATGCCGGTGCCCTATCCACTGGGCTATCCAGCCGGCCCCTGTATGTAGTGTTTTTGAGTGTATGGTTTTGCATAATTTTCATCATGCTTGCTCTAGGTATTAAGATAAACACAGTTGACTTTTCACAGTCTGCTGGTGTGATGGTTTGGCTATAGTGTCAACTCAGCCAGGTAATAGTGCCCAGTTGTTTCGTCTAGCAAAGACTGGGCTAATTGTAACACAAGGGCATTTCATGGACTTTAATCCTCTCCAACATTTACAGGCTTCCAACTTTAGTCCAGTCTAATGGGTTTGAAATGATATCTCATTGTAGTTTTGATTTGCATTTCCCTAATCACTAGTGATGGGAACATTTTTTCATGTGTTTCTTTGCCGTTTGTATTTCTTCTTTGGACAGTTGTCTTTTCATGTCTTTTGCTCATTTTTTAATCAGATAGTTTGTCTTTATATTATTGAGTTGTATGATCTCCTTACATGTCATAGATATTAAACCTTTATCTGATATGTGATTGCCATATATTTTCTCCCATTGTATTGGCTACATTTCACCCTTTTGACAAAGTCCTTTGAGTGTTGAATTTGAGTATGTCCCATTTATCTATTTTTTCTTTTGTTCTTTGTGCTTTGGGTGTAGGGTTTAAGAAACTACCACTTACCACAAGAACTCGGGGATATTTTCCTACATTTTCTTCAAGGAGTTTTACGGTTGTTGTTTTTATATTTAGGTCCTTGATCTATTTTGAGTTAATTTTTTGTATAAGGTATGAAATAGTTGTCTTCTTTCTTTCTTTTGCATATGGTTATTCAGTTCTCCCAGCACCATTTGTGTAAGAGACTGTACTGGCTATTCGGGGTAACTTACTCTTCCAAATACATTCCATTATAGGCTTTTTGATTTCTGCAAAAAGTCTGTTGGTATTTTTTGTTGGGATTGCATTGAATCTGTAAATCAGTTTGGGTAGACTTGATATCTTGAAGATATTTAGTATTCCAGTCCATGAACACGGAATGTCCTTCCATTTATATAAGTCTTCTTCGGTTTCTTTTAGCAGTATTTTGTCTTTTCTGAATACAGGTCCTTTATGTCATTGTTTTAATTTTTTTCTGAAATAGTTGATTGCTTTTGTCACTATTATAAATAGAAAGTTATTTCTGATTTCCTCCTCAGATTTCATATCACTAATGTATAAAATGTTATTGATTTTTGTGTATTAAAAGTGTATCCTGCCACATTGCTGAACTGATCTATTAATTCTAGTAGTTTTGTTATTGAATTTTCTGGATGTTCTAGATTTAGGATCATATCGTCAGTGAATAGTGAAAGTTTTACTTCTTCTTTTCCTATTTAGTGCCTTTTATTTCTTTGTCTAGCCTAATAGCTCTAGCTAGAACTTCTAGCACTATATTGATCAACAGTGGTGATGGTGTGCATCCTTGTCTTTTTCTGGATCTCAATGGGAAAGCTTCAGTCTTTCACCACTAAGTACAATGTTAGTTGTGGGTTTCTCATATATGGCCTTTATTATATTTAGAAAGTTTCCTCCAATTCCTGTCTTTTGTAGTATTTTTACCAAGAAAGGTGCCCCTGTATTTTGTCAAATGCCTTTTCTTCATCAATTGAGAGGATCATGTGATTTTTCTTCTTCAATTTATGAATGTGGTTTATGACTCTAATTTATTTTCTTCTGTTGAACCACCCTTGCATACCTGGGATAAAACCCACTTGATCGTGGTGTGTAATTAAGTTACTTTTGGATTCAGTTTGCAAGTATTTTGTTGAGGATTTTTGCATCTATATTGATTAGAGATATTGGTCTGTAAATTTCTTTTTTTGTATTATCTTTATTTGGTTTGCTATTAGGGTGATGTTAGCCTCATAAATTGAGTTTGGTAGCAATCTTTCCTGTTCAATTTTTTGGAAGAGCTTGAGCAACATCAGTATTAGGTCATCTTTGAATGATTGGTAGTATTTCCCTGTGACGCCATCTGGTCCTGTGCTTTCCATCTTTGGGAGGTTTTTGATGACTGTTTCAATCTCTTCATTTGTGATTGATTTGTTGATGTCTCCTATTTCTCTAGGGTCAGTGTAGCTGGTTCATGTGTTTCTAGGAATTTGTCCATCTCATCTACATTTTCTAGGTTTTGGATACCGTTTTTCATAGTATCCCCTTATGATCTCTTTTATTTCTGTGGTTTCAGTGGTAATGTCCCCACTCTCATTTCTGATTTTATTTATTCATGTCTTCTCTCCCTTTTCTTTGTCAGTCTAGCTAAGGATTTATTGATTTTGTTGATCTTCTCAAAGAACCAACTTTTGGTTTTATCAATTCTTTCTATAGTTTTTTTTTTTTTCTTCTTGATGTCATTTATTTCTGCTCTGATCTTTACTATTACTTTCCTTTGGCTTGGTTGGGAATTGGTTTGCTCTTCTTTTTCTAGTTCTTCCAGGTGTGCAGTTAGAGAGTTCTTTCTTCTTTTTTAATGTGAGCATTGAGGGCTATAAATTTCCTTCTCAGCACTGCCTTTGTGGTGCTCCAAAAGTTTTGTTATGTTGTGTTCTCATTTTAATTCATCTCAAGAAATTTGCTGAATTCTCTTGTAATTTCTTCTTTGACCCACTGATTGTTTAAGAATTTGTTGTTTAATCTCTATATATTGATGAATTTTCCCTTTTTCCATGCATTGTTTATTGCTAACTTCATTCTGCTATGATCAGAGAAAGTGTTTTGTATAATTTCAGTCTTTTTAAATTTATTGAGACTTGTCTTTTGATCCAACATATATCTATCTTGGAGACGCATCCATGAGCACTTGAAAATAATGTATATCCTGCTGTTTAGGGGTGCAATGATCTATAAATGTCTGTTAGGTCTAGTTCATTTATCATATTATTCAAGCTCTCTGTTTCTTTATCTTCTGCCCAGATGTTTTATTCAACTATTATTCTGGAGACATTTATTTCTCCCTTCAGCTTTGCCATTGTGTGCCTCATGTATCTTGGGGCACTGAGGTTAGTTGCATAAATATTGAGTATAGTTATTTCATCTTGTTGAATTGTCCCTTTTATTAATATATAATGATCTCCTTCATTCCTCTAACAGGTTTCAATTTAAAATCTATTTTGTCCAAAATGAGTATCGCTATTCCAGCTCTTTTTTCATTGCTCTTTATGTGGAATATCTTTTTCCAAGCTTTCACTTTTAACCTGGTTGTACCCTTACATGTAAGGTGAGTCTCTGGTAGACAACAAATAGATGACTCTTATTTTCTTAATCCATTCTATCAGTCTATGTCTTTGCTTGGGGAGTTCAAGCCATTAATATTCAATGTTATTACTGTGAAGGCATTACTTACTTCATCCATTTTAACTTTCGGCTTTCTGTTGTCATACCGTACTATTGTCTATTTTTTTTTTTACCATTTAATTTATCCTTTCTAATAATCATCATTTCTACACTCTTCTCCAAGTCTCTCACCCTTGTTTTTCCCTTTCAGACTGCAGCACTCACTTTAGTATCTCTTGTAATTCTGGTCTTTTGGTAGCATATTCTACCAGGTTTTGTTTGTCTGTGAAGACTGTGAACTCCCCTTCATTTTTGAAGGTCAACTTTGTCAGATACAGAATTCTTGACTAGCAGTTTATCTCTTTCAAAACCTTAAATATATAATACCTCTTTCTTCTCTGCTCCATTGTTTCTTATGAGAAGTCAGCACTTAATCTTATTGAGTTTCCCTTGTATATGATGCTTTGCTTTTCTCTTGCTATTTTCAAAATCTTCTCTTTATCTCTGATATTTGTTATTTTGAATAGTAGATATCTCAGAGTAGGTCTGTTCCTATTTATTCTGTTTGGGGTGTGCTGTCCTTATTGGGCATTAAAATTGATGTCTTTCATAAGGGTAGGGAAGTTTTCAGTCATTATTTCCTCAAATATTCTTTCTCCCCTTTTCCATTCTCTTCTTCTGGGACAACGATAATGCTTATGTTTTTGTGTTTCATGTCATCATTCATTTCCCTGAGACCCTGTTCCATTTTTTCCATCTCTTCTCTTTCTATTCTCCTGTCTGTATCACCTCAGATATCCTGCCTTTGAAATCACTAATTCTATCTTCAAGTAATTCAAATCTACTCTTATGAGCCTCTAATGTATTTTTTAATCTCATCCTTCATGTCTTTTATTCCCATAAAGTCTCTTACTTTTCTTTTCACACTTTCTTTGTGCTCATCTAGTGTCTTCTGTTTTTTTTATTATTTTATTTAATTTATTCATCCCCCCTCATTGTTTGCACTCACTGTCTGCTCTCTGTGTCTGTTCATTGTGTCCTCTTCTTCTCTTTTTTTTTTATTAGGAAGCACCAAGAATAGCACCCATGACCTCCCATATGGGAGGGAGGCACTCAATTGCTTGAGACACCTCCACCCCCTGCTTGTTTTGTCTCTCAATGTGTTTCCTCATTGTATCTCTTTGTTGTGTCATCTCGTTGCATCATCTTGTTGCACCAGCTCACCATGTTAGCCCTTTAAGTCAGCTCACTGTCTTTCTGGTCTTCTTTATAAGACATCAGGAACTGAACCCAGGACCTCACATGTGGGAGGCAGGCACCCAACTGCTCAAGCCACATCTGCTTTCCCTAGTATCTTCTCAATAGCCTTTATCTCTTTAGTCATATTTTCTTTCAGTTCTTCACATTGATTTAGATTTGTTTGATTACTGTTGATTAATTGTCTTAAATCTTGTATCTCTTTAGAGATATTTGGTTTGTTGCTTTTGCTGGGCCACCTCTTCCTGTGTCCTAGTGTAGCAGTTTGGGCAGTTTGGTGTGATTATGAATTCCAAAAATAGATATTGGATTATGCTTGTAAACTGGTCTGTTAATCTGGGCATAATTAGGTTATGATTAGGGCGTTAACTGGGCCAACGTCAGTAGGACATTGAGCCCCACCCTTTTGTGGGTGTGGTTTCAAATATAAAAGACATTGCAAAGGACAGGGTTGGGGCATTTCTGATGTTGGAATTTTGATGCTGGAGCCTGGGGAAGCAAGCAGACAGAGGAGCTTGGAAATGAAGAAAGAAAGAAGACCCCAGGATAGAGATGAGCCATTCACCTGACAGTTTCACAGCTGGCCTTGTGGCGAGAAGCAAAGCCTAGAGAGCCTCATAGTATACAGCGGACCTTATGGAAGAAACAGAGGAGCTGAGCCCAGAGAGAAACGGAGCCCCCAAAAGAGAGGAACCCGAGAAGCCTGAGCCCTGGCAAACGTTGGCAGCTGCCTTGCTCCAACACGTAGCAACAGACTTTGGGGAGGAAAGAAACTTATGCTTTATGGCCTGGTAACTGTGGACTTCTACCCCAAATAAATACCCTTTATAAAGACCAACTGATTTCTGGTATTTTGCATCAGCATCCTTTTGGCTGACTAATACACCTAGTATGGCTTGTAAGTTTTTACTGATGTCTAGGCATGTGATATGTTGGTGAATTTACTTTGATCGTCAATTTCTCTTGCTTATTGTTATTATTTTTTCACAACTCTTCTTTGATATTTGGTTCAACTTATTCTGAATCTTTAAAATTGCCAAGTTTAAGTTACCAAAATTGTGTCAGGGTCTCAGTAATGGGGGACAGATTTTTTTCCCAGAGTTGGAGTAAAGAGAGCCCTAAAAGCAGTTTTTGTACATGCAGTTTTTCCAGACTGGCCAGAAGATGGTGCTTGTTGATGTACCTTTTCACGAAGGTGTATCTCTCTTGGTTTCTCTTGCTTTCATTTGGCTGGAGATGAGATTTAAAGTGGGCTCCACTGGCCAAATTTACTGAAAAAAAAAACCCCAGACTCCCCCTCCCTTTTCCCTTGTAACAGCTGACAGGAAAGAAGATGTCTGCTCTCCTCTTAGTCAGCTTCAACCATGAGTTGGGGGTTTTATCCTCACTTAATATCTTGAGGGTGGTGAAGGGGAGCCCTTCCTGGTGGCAAGGAGGTTTAGTAACTCATAATTTGTTGTTTCAGCTTCTCTCTGCCCTTTATCCTCCTGGGAGTTGTGTAACACTGTCCTCTTCTGCTGACCCCAAAGGAGGTCCCTCAGGCAGCTTTTGGCTCTTTCTCTGATGTTTCTGTGAGAGAGTTGAGCCTTGCCTGTCTAATACAACACCATCTTCCCACAATCACCCTTCACTATTTTAAATATTATACAATATATATGGACTTTAAGGACTGGTTAATTTAAGTTAATTTTTAAAAAGCCAATCCATGTTGTAGCATGTATAAATACTTCATTCTTTTTTATTGTCAGTACTATTCCTTTTTGTTTATCCATTTATCAATTGATGAACATTTGGGTCGTTATACTTTTTTACTACTATGAATAATATTGCTATGAACATTTGTACACAAGCTTTTTATGTGAACATGTATTTGTTTGCTACTTAGGAGAGAAAACTCTGAGTCCCACGGTAATTTTATTTTTAAAATTTGAGGAACTGTAAACAGTTTTCCACAGTGGCTGTGGAATTTTACACTCCTACCAGAAAAGTATGATTGTTTTAATTTTTCTACATCCACAACAAACTAGTTATTGTCTTTTTTATTATAACCATTCTAGAGAGTGTGAAGTGGTATCTCATTGTGGTTTTGTTTTGTGATTCTCATGTATCTTGGGGCACTGAGGTTAGTTGCATAAATATTGAGTATAGTTATTTCATCTTGTTGAATTGTCCCTTTTATTAATTTTGTGATTCTCTAAATGAATAATGATGCTAAGCATTATTTGATGTGCTTTTTGGCTATTCATGCATCTTCTTTAGAGAAATGTCTATTCAAATCTTTGGCCCATTTGTTAATTTGCATATTATTTTTAAAATTTTTGAGTTGTACAATTTCTTTATATATTCTGGATACAGGTCTTTTTTCAGATATATGATTTGCAAATATTTTCTCCTATTTTCTGTGTTGTTTTTCATTTTCTTGATGGTATCTTTTAAAGCACAAAAAGTTTTTCTTTTGATGAATTAAACCTTATCAGTCTCTTTTTTGCCTTTTGCTCTTGATCTTTTATCTACGAAACCATGGCATAATCCAAGGTCACTAAGATTTACTCTTACAATTTCTTCCAAGAGAATAGTATTTTTGCAATTAGGCATTACCATACTCTATAGAAACACTACCCTCCTACCCAACACATACACCAATTATAGGCAGAGAAGCAGAGTGCCATAGTGTGTTATACTTAAAGGCACATGATCAGAAAGCCAGGAAGTCGAAACAAGTCTCCTAATTCCATTCACTTTTCTGTTCTTTTAAATATAATACAGGGAGGAGGAGGGGATAAACATTCAAGAAATGACTCCATGCTCATGAATTCCCTAAGCGACCTAAAAGGAGCAGGCAGGTGGCTCATTATTAACAAACCACCTGTATATTTGCAGCACAGTCTGAAGCCAAGAGATGTTGAAGATTAGAAAGGGATAGGGTGAGCTCAGGCAGTTACAACCAATGTGTAGATAGAAGTCTATGTTGTAAGGCTTAGGAAGCTTTTTTCAGAGACTTGATTGTCAAAGAATACTGGTTAAGAACACTACCTTTTTTCTAATCCTGGGTATACCACTAGATCCATTTATAGATCTTGGGTGAATTATTTAACACTCTACCTGGCTTTCTTCTTGCTTGCCTTCAAAAAATGAGATTTTTACCAGTTACTACCTGCCTACCTCAGAGGAAGTGCTATATAATAATTTATCCTAAGAGACACTAAAAACTTTCAGTTAACATAAAGTAAAACTGACCTTGATCTCACCCAGGAAAAGCAAATGTCTGATGGATAAAAATTGATTTGTTCTTATTAGGTGTTTAGTGGCACAGATTCCAAGAACACTGTTGTGATACTTCTGTGTGTTTATAATATATTTTAAATTAGAATGCACATTTCTTATGGTGCCATCTTAAATTATGAGAGATATTTTATACACCAGATGTGGGAGCGGATGGATACAATTGAAGCAGCCACTGGGCTGGAAGTCCATTGTGATTTACCCAGTTAAAATCACTGAAAGTTTTGAACTTTACTTTCCTCATCTGCGAAATAAGGGAATTTGACTACATAACCTCTGGGGTTCTTCAAATCTCTTCACTCATTCCTGTGAATACAGTATCCATATTTAAAGTGCCTTATTTAAATTGCTTATTCCTCCCATTTAATGTCACAGTAATGCAAAGCATATCTGTTCCTTTATTATCCTAGTGTTGTCAGATGCCTGTCAGGAAACAAGGAAAAATACAAGAGCTGTCATTTACTAATGAATTACTTTATTGATGAAGTGTCCTTCATTCATGCAATACCTGATCTCTCTTCATCTTACTTCATTGGTATTTTTACACCTGAACATTTTTAACACTCTTTATCAGACAAAATATGCCCTCAGGATGGTTAGCAGTCCCAGTCGGTTGTTATTAGCCTTCTGTACCTCAAATCCATATGTGCACATCAGAATTTTAATGGAAAATTTGTCATCATTCTCTATTTAAGTCCTTTCAAGTAGTAGCTAAAAATTGAAGTTTATTGCCTCTGTGGCCATTTAAAATAACAACCAAATAGAAACCACAAAAATGAAATTAATTGAGTTAAATGATTAGTCCATTATGCAAGATTTCTTGTCATTTTCTAACTAATGAAGGGATGATGGCACCTGGAAATCAAGCTTAGGTCAGACAATGAAAATCTAAACCATGTTCTTGTTTTGATTTTAATTTTTTTCAGCTGCAAAGCTCCAAGTGCCCAGTGGAAAAATTCTCTATTATATATTAACTCTGATTATCTTTGTGAAAAGAAACTTAGAACAAATTGATTGCAAGATCATTATTTATGCAAATATTTTAAAACAATCTCTTAGCAAAGCAAGAATCTGTGTGATTCTATTTGTTCTTTTTGCATTTCTTCTAATTCTTATTTATATTGCCTTGATTCTTTCTATGCTTAAATATCCTTGACTATAAGATTGTCATTGTCCTTGAAAGACTATGAGAATTCCTTAAGGTTGAAAATTATGGTGCCATCCTTCAGAATGGATTTCCTCTGCTTTGAGCACAAACCTGTGATTTCACCTTCTAAGGGATTTTTTTTTCTTTTCTTTATTTCCCACTAGTCTAGTCACTCTCCTTTCAGTCTACTGGGAAAGGTGATATAGTTGGTTTTCTTCAGGTTCTCTTCACCTTGAAGGTGTTACAAATTGTGGTCACACAATAATATGATGCTGAATTTTATTCTCCTCCATTAAAGTTTATCAAAATCAAACTTCAATTTCACAGCGTGATTTAATCTAGGGAAAACACTACTCTGTTTTCTTTATATCTCTGGGTTTTCTTTCTCATCTATTTTGGCCTATTAATTTGTCTTTCAGATTTTTAAATTAATTTTGGAAGATGTTTCTTCATACTTTATCCAAAATATTTCTTCTATGCAATCTAGGCCACATATATTGAAAACTGGAATTCATGATTTCAAACTATTTGAACTGTCTGAAGCTGTTGTTTAAATGCTCTATTTGCTTTCCCTTCTGGTCTCATATAACAGCATGAGCTGCCTTCCTCAGTTAGATTCAGCTATACAGTTTTTGTTTGTTTGTTTGTTTGTTTGTTTGTTTGTTTGTTTGTTTTTACCATACCTCATGTCACCCACGTTCTCTTCTCTAATGGTTTTGCATATGCTTGGGATTGCCTTTTCTCTCCCAGTTGCATAACTATTTCCATTCATCCTGCTAGTTGAAACTCATGCTTAGGGAAGACTTTTCTTCCTTCAAGGAAGATAAATATCTCTTCCATCACTTAGAATGTTATTTATCTCTATTTTATAGTACTTATCACATTTGCTCTTTTAGATTCATCTGTTTGACTAGAGAAGAAGTTACATGTAGGGAAGGCCTATTTCTGATTTTTCCCCCTACACTACACTCACATCCTAGCAACATACCCAGAACAGATGGTCAAAAGGTACATATAAAATAGAAGGAATTATATGAGTGCATAAATAATTGAACTGTAAAAATATTTATTACTGGTGTGCAATTTAAAAACTTCTGCCCACTATTAATTATTACATGTTCTATGTTTATTTGTTTTATCTGTACATTTTATTCTCTGTATATTTTTCCTGATATTTAACTTGGGAAGAATCTATCCAAGCCTTATTGCCCCATTTAGCTGGTTTCTTATATTAATCCTATTTCTCTGAGTGTTAAGGGTGTACATGTTCATTTCCACCCTTCAGAAATCTTAGAGGAAGAAGAGGCAGAATAATTGCATATACACAATTGCATTCTGAATGCTTTGTTTCTATTGGGTTTCTCTATATACTGAAAGCACATCCCCTCTGGTTTTCTGCCTGCATAGCTTACACTTTTCCCAACAACTCACACCTCATTTAGGTTTTTGTTTATTTTAGTTTTGTTTTGTGGCCCTGGTTTACTTACGTTAGTGAGAAATTGGATTAGGGTGAAACTTCTGAAGTTATATGTTTTTACATTTTGGATAAAAGTATATTTTTCTGAATTTCCATTTATGCTTGATAAGTGCTCCATAATGAAAAGG
>PVKH010044271.1:0-10636 GCA_004027955.1 Chaetophractus vellerosus | reverse complement strand
AACTTTTCTAGCATATTCCTCATTTCTCGGACACCATGCCACAACTTAACTACCACTTCTTCAAGTTGTCCTTTCTGTTCCTGGACTTGTGCTGCTTTTTGAGAGTCTCTGCAACTGTTTGCCTCTTCTTCAGAGATTTCAACCACAACTGATGAATCCATTCTTCCTTTCACTACTTTGCTTCCACCGCCAGTCATTGTACCTGTCTATGATTTGTCCCTACGGTTACTACGCTCCATCTTCTGTCTTTTTGATATGCTCTTTTGTGGCTTGATCCACGCGGTCAGCTACTAAGGTATCCCATAAAGCAAAGTAAAAAGCTTGGCAAATTTTCGCATCTTTTACCTTTACTAAATCAAATAACCCAGGAGTATTTCCAGGAGTTGGGATTTTGGATAATTTTTCCCCATTTGGTCCATCTTATCTAAACCTATCAATGTTGCAACTCCAATATTTTGTCTTTTAAGGAAGTTTACACATCCTTGGGCTGAGTCAATAGCGTCAACAACAATGTAGTCTAACCCATGACAACAGGATGAAAAAGCAACGTTGTATTTTTCATCCATGGCTCCTAAATCCCCTAATCGTCCATAGACTCCTGGAATCCTGCCAGATTTTTTTTCTTGACTTATTGTACCAAGGACTTTCCCCCTGCTTCCACTCATTGCTAAAGAACTCTTTGCTGCTTCAACTTTTTGGAAAGGATCACAAACCAAATTTTTGAAGTTGATTTCTTCTTGTGTAAATTTTTAAAGTTCTTTTTCTTTCTCCTTTAGTTCTTGTTCAATTTGAGGGAGATTTTCTCTCTAAGTCTCCAATTGCAGCTTTCTTTGAGAGTCTCAGAAGTTGCAATTAGACCTTCCTTGGCCTTACTTAATTGAGACACTGCGGTATTGCGATGATGGAGAGAGCAAGTTCTGCTTGCATTACCTTTATACTAAAACCCGTGAGTTCTTTCCCACAACCTTCTTTTCCTTCCTGAAACCACTGTGCTTCCTGTTTAAGGCTACCCATAACTTCTTTTATTTTTTATTTTTTTCCTTCTTTCTCCTTTTCCTTTTCAAGGACATTTTTTCTAGTAGTTGTCTGAATTATTATATTCTTACTCTTGGCAGGTAGGCTTTTAAAGTCTTCAACCCTTTATCTTTCTGAAGTTGTTTCTTGAGTTATTTTTGACTTTACTTATAGCATGTTTTAGTTTTTCTTTAACTTGGACATTTTTCAAATCTAGCTGTGTAAATTTTCCTTTGTTCTCAATAAATTTTGTAATTTTATTCATTTTCTCCTGTACATCTTTTGCAGTTTTAGTCTTAGCTCTCAGTTAATTTGTTCTCAGTTAATATTGCTCTTCTCATTAATTTCTTTGGTATTGTCACAAATTTTTTTCTTTTGCATTTCCATTTCAGCAATTCATTTTTGCAGATCCTAAATGTAACATTGATAAACATGATTCTTTTTTCTTAAAAATTTTCATTTTCCAAGGTAAGAAATTCAATGACTGTTTCTCCCTCCTTCTGAGCATTCTTTTCCTTTTCCTCCATCTTAACTCTGTTTAACTCTGTCCTCTGTGCTCATGTAATGTTTCAACTCTCCGACACAAGACTTTGATAGGTTCACTTAGCCATCCACGACCAACGACCTCTTCTAAGTATTCAAGCGGACCCTCACCAGGTTCAGTTTGGCCTTTGGTTTCCCATGGCGATGTGGTCAACTTCACCCAGGGTTTCAGCTCCAGATCCTTCACTTGAAAATGGCGCCCACATTGCATGTTTTTGTCGGTTGCTTGTGCTTCCCTTATGCTGAATGTCAGCTCCGTGAAGATAGGGACTGCTGATGTCTTGTTCGCTTCTAGTCCCAGAAGCTGGGACGTTGCCTAGCAGAGAGCTGTCGTTCAGCAAAGACCGACGACTGGATGACCTCTCTCCCTCGCCTTGGCCTGTTCACAACCACGATTCTGGGGCTGTCCCGTGAAGGGCAGCCTTCCTCGGCAGCGCTATTGACATTTCGGCTGGGCAGTTCCTTTCTTGTGGGGGCCATCCTGTGCCTTGCAAGACGCTTAGCAGCATGCCAGCCTCTACCCACCCAGAGGATGCCAGAAGCACCCCCCCCCCCCAAGTTATGACAACCAAAAACGTCTCCAGACATTGCCAAATGTCCTGGCTGAGAGCGATAGGGTGGGGCTGGGGTGGGGTGTGTCAGGCTGACCGAACTAATATAGTGTTTATTTAAAATATATACCTAAAAGCGGAGGCCAGTTATGGAAAGGAGAACCATGGATGTCAAAGAAAACCATGCGTTATCCTGAAGCCTCAATGAGGCCAAAAATTTCAACCGACTGTTATTGGGTGATTAAATAATAACTAATAAGGAGTGTGCAGGGAGGGGTCGCCTGGTGGTCAGAATTGCTAAATATGATCAATTGGGCCCACCGGTTGTATTTGATTAAAAGACAACAAACACAAAACTTTACCACAGTCCTAAATGCTGTGCTCTGCAGACGCAGAGAAAGGGCCCCATCGTATCACATGACTAACCCAGCTACGAGAAGACGCGCCTGAGAGTCTAATCCCACCTGCTCTGTGAATCTAAGTTACTTCTTGGTTACTTTTGGGGGGTCCTATTATACATTTCTCATGTGCCTTTTCTTTTTCATTAAGAAAAGTTACTAGGATTGTAATTTCCTTTGAACTGCTATGTTTTCTAGAGACAAATGGGAGCAGTGGAGGGAACACGTTTGGGTTCTGGGTACCAGAACGGGTATGTGCAAATCACACGAGTGGGCTTGTCTCTGAAATGACAGAGCAGGTTCACCGGAGTCTCCAGTCAGGTGGTCGTTGCCAAAGAATGTGTGTTACAAATTTAAACATTTAACAAATTTAAAATTTAAACAGATTTAAGTGCTGTCTTTTGCTTCTGAAAATGATGTGACCCTGAAGCACGGGCTTTCAACCATTTTCTCAGGAGAGGCGATGGCTTTGCCAAGGAAGCACACACGCGTCCACACGTGTGCATACACACACCCATTTGCAAACACACGTGGACACTGCACATGAGAACGTACACATGCTCCCGCGTGCACACACGTGCCCGTGCACACGCGCACACTCAGTCCAGCAGCACGCAGGCAGCTGGGGAGCAGGGGCTGCAAACCGCTTAGGGACCCCGGGGGGAACCGCCTGGGGAACCGGCCTCGTCACCATCCTGCCCCTCCACCTGGAGCATCCCAGGTGGAAACAGTGAGCCCTGACTCTCAGCACGGGGCGCTGGCTGCAGCCGCTCTGCGCCTGCGATGAGCTCATCAGCGCTCTCTGGCGTGAGCTGTGCTGCGAGGGCCCCGAGGGGGTAGGGATTTCATGGTGTTTGATGGAAAGGCCAGAGCAGCTGAGCTGCGTAAATTCCCTTCATTCATTTCGAGTCATAAAAAGTTATTTCCGCCACAGAGATGCTGCTCATGTAAACGTTAGCAAATGTGATGACACATGCTGTCTTTTGAGAAGACACACCTTAAAAAGCGACAAGTTCCAGGAATGCTATTTTTTTAAAAAAATCATCTATTTTCTAGGAAATCTTGGCAAGTTCCTAATTTCTAAAAACTTCTTGGAGTGGAATGAGTCCAGTAAATAATGACCTGAAGAATTTTCTAGGTTTTGTCAATAAACTTGTAGATCAAATTTGTTCAACATGTAGAACTTTTAATTTCAGAAGTGATGGGGAACCCCAGGCAGACTCACTTTAAAAGCTTTAGGCTCAGATAGCAGGCATTGGGGGGAAATGACCCAAAGTGGTAGAAATGTTTCCCCTTTTCCTATTTTGGTTTAAAATCAAACATTTTGTAATGTTATACTCATGGCTAACCATATAACACAGCATTTTTTTGTCCTTAAAAGGAACTATTCACTCAAATTGTGCACAAATATAAATTAAAGACTTCTTACAACATACCTTTAAAACAAAGCAGTAGTCAGTGGGAGCTTTGTATTTAACTTTGTACTGAGTCCCATAGTAAATGTTGACATTTTCAAACTGTATAAAGCACGCCAGATCTCGGGATGTCTAAAAGAGAAGAAAAAATAACCTCAGCTGAGAAGACAGTAAATAATTTTTCAAGGTTGTTGTTGATGGCCCAGCTAAGGATTACATTTTTGAAGGAAAAATACTGAATTTGATGTAGTTTACTTTAAACTTCACCATACATAGTTTCTAAAAGCAGAGCCTACGTTTTCAGGGGTAAAAGAGTGCAACCAAGGTAAACCAGCCTAGACACGGAGTGGGAAACGACACTGCTGCTCTCAGGCCTGCACGTCGACGCGCCGAGCCAGCGTCTGCCGGTGAGACGTCATTGAGGCAGTCAAGACAAGTAACCACCTAGGAAGAAATTTCATTTTGTCTTTTGCTCTTCTAAGCCAGCGATGGAATTTTGTGGTTGAGCGTTAAAAAACAAAACAAAACAGGTCTTCCTCAGGATGCGCAATGGAAGGTAATTTTGATTCTCAGTAAATTAGCACACACGTCATGCACTTCTTTCCTGGGAGGAAAGGTTCTTTCGTGCTTTCTAGCTGGTGCAGGCCGCGTTGCCATGGAAACAGGAACCTCTCCTCCATGTATAATCCGCACCGTGAAGACTGCAGCCTCTAATCTGCATATTTGGTTACACTTCAGTGACAAATTTATTCTCTTGCTCTTTTTTTGTTGGTGTCGCATTTTTCTATAATTCTTTACCTAGTTAGCTAAAGAAACAATAAAAGGCAGATTGCTATGCCTCTGGTACTCAATTATTCCATTATATATGGTTGTATGTCTTTTCCTCTTTAAAATTTTTCTTCTGATTTTCAAGGTTTTCATTTTATGATTAAAAATATCACATATTTTTCAGCAATTAAAAAATACATAGACACATATGTAGTAAAAGTGATCACCTTCCTTCACCATCGCTTTCCCTAAGGCTTTTCTCGAAAGGCACCAGAGTTAATAGTTTGGTAGTATTCTTCCAAACGTGTTTTTTGGGTAAACATTTATATACGTACATGTGTAGACACACACACGATACTTTTAAACACACACCTTCTTTTAACATGAGTGAGATTTACTATTCCACGGTGTGCTCCTATTTTGACTCAGTTTCTACCTTGGGGTCTGTTTACGTCAGGACCTGCACTGGCTTCCTGACGCTCATTTTGTGGCTGCACTGCTTTCCGCTGTGTGGGGCTAACGGTTTATTTAGTCACTCTGCTATGGATGGCTTTTAGATTCCTCCCCCAAGGTTTGCCATTACAAAGGATAAGTGCGCATGAGAAAATATTTCTGTGGGCTCGATGTCCAAATGTGGACTCCAAGGGGATTCCCTTTTACAGTTATAGAGGTCTTGCTAAGTTGTCCTTCAGTTTGGCTGCCCTGGTTCTCGGTCCCACCGTCCATGCCCGAGCACTCATTTTTCTTATCCGTCCCTGCCACAATTTGGAAACTGTCGAAATAGTTCATTTTGTTGATCTCATGGGAAGAAATGATATCTCAGTGTTCAATCTGCATGTCACTGATTACTAGTAAGACAGAGCAACTCTTTCACGATATTTCTTTTGCTGTGAATTCTCACTTAAGCTTTGCCCATTTTATGGGCAAAGATAAAGTATATTTATCTTTTTCTTATTGATTTGTCTTAATATTTTGTGAATGTTCTTAGTTGGTTATACACATTACAAATGTGTTAGCTTCTTGTTTGGTATTTTTTAGCAATAAGGCATTAAAAACAACTCTACATAGTCAAATCTGTACTCTTCTTTATAATTTTGAGTTTTACTCTTGCTTAAGAAGGTTTTCCCTACCCTATATTTTCTTCTAGGACTTTATATTCTTTTTTCTAAAGATATTTAATCAAGCTAGGATTTAAATTGGAACATGGAATGAGGTAGGAAATTATTGTTTCCCAATGGATATACAATTATTTCAATGTTATTTATTGAAAATCACATTCTTTTCTTACTGCTGTAAAACACTTCCTCTACTTTTCCTTACATTAGATGGCTCTTGTTGCTCTGTCTCTATCTGTACTGTTTAAATTAGTGTTTTTATCTAATGTTTTGACATCTGGGAGGAGGAATTCAACCTCAATGTCCTTCACACATTTTTTGGTCTATTATTGGATGGCTTCTCTTTCAGGAGAATTTTCGTATCAGTTGTCAACTTCAACTAAAAGGGATCCTATTGAAATTTTTATTGTGATTGTATTGAATTGATAGGGAAATTTGGGGAGAATTAAAATCTTTTCATCTAGCAACATGCTACATTTCTATTAATTCAGTTATATTTCACTTCCTTTATTAAATTTTGTATTTTATGTCATATAGGTCTTGAATATTTTTTGTTAAGTTTATTGTAAGGTATTTTGCATGTTTAATTCTTATTATGAATGGGATCTTTTGCATTATAATTTAATGTGCATATTGTTTGTGTGTAGAAATAATTTCCTTTTTGGTAAATTTATTTGGTCCTAATGGTTTTTCAGTTAAGTGTCTTATATTATTTGTAAATCATACCAACTGTGATTAATGTGATATTTTGCTGCTTCTTTTCCAATAAATACCTCGTTCATTTTCTTGACTTACTGGCTGGTTCCTCCATCCCCACATCAATGGTTGCTGTAAGAGAAAGTGCCCTCGTCCAACTATAACATGAATAGCTCTAACTCTCATCACTAAGTGTGCTTGTGATAGGTTTCTTTATAGATCTCACTATTTAAATGCCAAAAATATATAAAATTTCTGTAATAAAAGTCTATTTGTGGGTCAACTGTTACGTCCGCAGCACGGGGTTGGAATGAAGACGGCACAGATGGGAAAGTGTCAGTTCCAAGACTGAGACCAGAGTCAAGTGAAAGCAGCAGCTGCACTGGACTGTGAACTAACCATCTGCTCCTCCTGCATTCCAACAGAGGATGAGAGTCTCATAACCCATGGGAGCAGAAATGGAGAGTCACCATGACTTCACCTGGGCAGAAACTTGGGTCAGGACCCAACAGAGGAAGTCTGCAATTTGAAAACATGCCATTGGGTGGCGCCCTGGGTTCGGTGGTAAAGGCAGAATGTTTGGGTGTACTCCAGTTGTAGCTAAGAGATGTATCCTGAAGCTGTTTAAAGGTGAAAGACAGAAATGTCCCAAGCCTCTAAGAAGGGTCTAAGAAAAAGGAATGGTCAGAATGAGAGTTGAAATTACACTTCATAGAAGAAGAACTTAAAATATGCTTGTAGATTTGAAGCACTAATCTCAAGTCACTGGGTAAAAGTTCAGTGATGCTAGGTTAGGCAGGGTTATGCATTTAGTACACCTCAGAGAACAATTTAAACGTTCAGAGTACGAGGGCTAACATCTCAACGAAGATCTTATCAAGAACTTCTCATACCTCTATGATTCCAGATAAAAAGAAGCTTTACTGGGGATTGGATGCAGCTCAACTGGTTGAGTGGCTGCTTCCCACATATGAGGTCCCAGGTTCGATCCCCTGGTACCTCCTAAAGACAAAAACAAAACAAGCAAAACAAACGGAAAAAACCAACTCAGGGGAGCCAGCGTTGAGCGCCGATTCCCACATACGAGGTTTGAGGTTCAATCCCCGACCCCGGTACCTCAAAAGAAGAGAAAAAAAAGTTCTACTCAAGTGACTAAAGAACAAGAGAATAAATACAGAAAAAAACAGTCTGCAGAAATAGATATGTAAAGTAATAAAAATCTCCAGAAAAATACTTCTGTCATAAATTTTGCTTTAAGAATAGATACAATTCCTTTGCCCACAAGAGAGAAATGTGAAAGGACTCAGTAATTCCATCCTACCAGCAAATCTCTGTAAACAGCGTATGCTGGGGCAGCGGGAACCCAACAGGAAAGGTGAAAGGGCATTTAAATCGCCACCTGAGGGCTTCTTTGTTTTCATTCCCATGAAATGCTCTACTGCTGAAGTACTGTTTTGTTCATGTTTTGAAATCTTTCTGACCTTAGTTTTTCCTTTGGGTACATAATAAATTCCAGAAGCCCGTAATAGAAAGTAGCGCCTCTTCCAGGATTTCTTCCCATCTTCTTTCAAATAAAGAGCTCCTTCAATTTCTGGCACGATGATGGAGGTTCCACAGAAAGTCTCCTGAAATTGAGATTCTGATTTTTAAAAATGCACAAAAGATAAAACATATATTTTTGTTTACCTTTAAACCAACTGTGGCAAACTAGCCTTTGTGTTAAAAGTCATTTTTGTCTACAACTCTGATTAAATGCAGATGTTCACATTTGATACTATTTACTGAAAGGGAGGAAGAGTAACTCCTGAGTTAAAGTTCAAGGCTTCCTGACCTCTTAGTTCAGTGGCTGAGGTCAAGTCACTAAACCTCAGTTCCCCTACTTGCAAAATGGGAGTTATGACCGCTCAACTTCATGTGGAAGGCTGTGAATATAATCTTGGAATATTGTAAGAATAAACACTTAATAAAGGCAATTGTTGTTATTTAAAGTATAAGTTGGAAAATAGAAAAATTATTACTTTCTGGAAAGTAAAAAATTACATTGAGTGCTGGTACATAGAAAAATTATATCGTTAAATGCATAAAATAAGTCAACTGATATTTTATTCTTGGGATAGTTTTCTTATCAAACAATGAAGAAGGCAATTAGTAATATATTAGCATCAGAAAGGAATAGTTAACAAAAGATATTTTCCAGGTATAGATTTTTAAATCTTAAAAGTTACATAGAAATATATAATATATAATAAATTTCTTTTAAAAAGCAACTGAATAAAATTACATTTTATTCTGTGTATCTTTCAGTTGAAATACTCAAACTTGATTTTTGCTTTCTTTTTATCACTCCAAAACTCCTTTCGTTCTGACTCATAAATGTAGAATAAGTTTTAATTTTGCATCCTCCAATTGAATTTATATGTAGTGGAGCTGGAATACATTTTGTTCACATTTCCATCACCAACCCCATTTCCCCAAATTTAGGTAGTATTGGTTGTTCCATCAATAATCTCTAAATTCAAGCAGATTTTTGGCCAAATTAGAAAGCAGGATAATGTTGATTTTTCATAGAATAACTTGCTTTGTTTTTATTCCTTTCACCTCCAGCTGTAAAAAACTGCCAAAGTCCTATAACAAGGACTCTTATAGGACATTTGCATAAATCAAAATGCAAAATGTTCCTGATTTACAAACATCTGATTTGGATGCATTCCTTAAAAACAAATAATCTGGGAGCAGATGTAGCTCAACTGGTTGAGTGCCTGCTTCCCATTTACAAGGTCCTGGGTTCAATCCCCAGTATCTCCTAAAAACCAAACCAACCAACCAACCAAACGAAAAAAACCAGCTCTCATTGGGGAGCGGATGTAGCTTAGTGGATGAGCACCTGCTTCCCATGTACCAGGTCCTGGGTTCATTCCCTGGTACCACCTTAAAAAACAAACCATGGACTATGGTTAATAGTACAATTATAAAAATGTGCTATCATCAGTTGCAACAAATGTTCCACACCTATGCAAGGTGTTAATGATCGGGTGGTATTTGGGAATCCTGTATTTTATGCATGATTGTTCTGTAAACCCACTTCTCTAATAATGAAAAAAAAATCTATCAAATAACCATCAAAGAAATACACTTAATGCAAACTGTGAACCATAGCCAAGAGTAATATTTTAATATCCTTCCATCAATTGTACCAAAGGCACCACACCAAGGCTAAGTGTCAATAATAGGGGTATGTGGTGTTTGGGGTTTTGCTTTTTGGAGGAATGAAAATGTTCTAAAATCGATTGTTGTGATGAAGGCACAACTCTATGATTATGCTGAGAGCCACTGATCGTACAGTTTGGATGGATTGTATGGTATGTGAATAAAACTGCTTAAAAAAAACCCCAACAAAACAAATGCGGGAGTTGGGAAAGTATTCGTTCCCCTTCTGGCCTATGGGACCCTCCGTCTCCCCCTGGCCAGGTAGGCTCAGGTGCAGTATCTCCTGCGGCTGCACCTGCTCCTTTGTCCCCCCCAACCTAACCTGGGGTCTGTGAGGTGCAGGAAGGGCCCCTGCTCTCACTCTGGGCCTTCCTGGGAGTTTCCCACTGGGCTCCTGGCCTGGGAACCAGCATCAGTGGTGTGTTGACAGGGTCCTGGGAACGCAGCAGGGCTCTGCCATCCACCTGTCGGGAATTTACCTGTCCCAGGTGAATGGGCCTGTGTGCAGGCTGCTGCCCAGCCCTCGATGAGGGGGAGGGTAGCTCAGGGCCAGCCAAGAGGCTCCAGGTGGGACGCTGGGCCTTGGACCACCGGGTCCTCTGATTTGCCAAGAGAAGTGCAAAGCCACTAACTCAAGAAAAGGCCAGCACAGGGTGGGGCGTGTGAGGGGGGGTGGGCAAAAGCCTTTCTGGGGCTCTGCACGCCCACTTGTGAGCTGCCCCCAGGCACTCAGGTCATCCTGCTTGCGGGTTGGAAACAAGCATCATCACCGTGTGAAAAACACATGGAGTTTCAAAAAATCACCCGTCAAAGGAATGTCCGGACCCTGCCCCGACAGGCTGCTGGAATAGCTGCTGTCCCCACAGTGGAGGGGCAGGGGTGGCAGCACACGAGCCCCGGCTTCCTCCAAATTCACACTCCCCCGACCG
>PVKH010044270.1:0-10624 GCA_004027955.1 Chaetophractus vellerosus | reverse complement strand
AGTTGGGATAGATGTGCTGCCTGGTTAGTTGTGGGCATGGAAGGAGGCACAGATTTGTCAAAAATGCTACTAATTTCATGTTTAATACTTTATATTTTATATTTCCTTAACTGGGTAATGTTTTCATGGAAAATTCATCATGCTTGTATTTTGTATTTTGTACATTTTTGTACACCTGTTTTACTTCAATAAAATATATTTATTTATAACAAATAAGTGAAAAATTACCAAACCTCAAGGCATTCTCTTCAAGCAAACATTTCACAAATTTTATAAAGCAGGTAAATGCAACACAAGCTTTAGATAATAGGTGGAATATGGTCCCATATAAGAAAACATCTCCCTCCATTTTAGGTGGTCCATGAAGGTTTCTTGGAGGAAACACTCTTTATAATATGTTTGTTAAATATCCAATTCCTTCTCCAAAAGATCTCTTTGATCCAGATTTACATTGCTAAAAGTCACAACAACTTTGTAGTTAGTTTTCTGCTGCTATTAGATCACTGACTTTTCAACTATCAGTTATCACCCTTAAAACAATTTTCAAATATTTGAAGGATAGTTGTTTGGTGTGGAAAAGAGTCTAAATTTGTTTTGTGTTGCTCCAGGAAACAAATCTCATGAAATATACAAGGTAACTCTTTTCAGCACCTCAGAAAATACAATGTCGTAACTGCAGCTGCCCAATCTTGGAATGCAATAATTTGAAAACAGTGGACAGCATGCCAGTGAAATTATTTATGAAGATATTTGGATGAGTAGCTTTGCTAGGATGCTGGAGGAGTTATCTCTGTATTAGGAGGGATGTTGGATGAGATCGATTTTGATTCTTCACCAAAAAATATTTAGTAGTTAAGTCATGATTTTTTTTCTTAAATGACTGTTGACATTTGAATTTCGGTACTGTAGTCTTCAGAGTTCAGGGAGTTTAGATAGAGATGAAAGCATGAAAATTTTAAGATTGGACTGAATGTAGATTCGTTATAGAATATCTTTTAATCAATAATCAATAAAAATATGATCTTAGTTTATTTCCTTGGCAATGTTACTCCCTCTAGTTCAAGTGAGATGTAGGAGGAAAAATATTTAGGGCACTGATTGTTTGGTTCTATACGGTAGACAGGTATGGAATTTTCTGCTACCAAAGTATTCTTATTGGAACTTTTGTCCATGCATGTGGTGACATGGACAAGCTATATTGAGTAACGTTATCCTAGTTCCAGTTTATTGATCCAGGAGTTTGTAGGTGGTCCAAGCCAGGTCAATAACTATTTTCAATCATATATATGTACTTGGGATCAGAAAGGTTATCAAGTCATTTTCTCTCTGGTTGCCATATCTCTGATGTTACTTAATCACTTATTCTACTTCTGTTTTTCACTTGAAGCTCCACTGCATAGCTTCCCTCCTCTCATAATGGTTAATTTCATGTGTCAAACTGACTAGGTTATGTTACACAGTTGTTTGGTCAAGCACTTTCTTGCTTGTTACAGTGAGGGTATTTCATAGATAGGTTTTGCATCTATAATCGGTAGATTGCATCTACATTCAACAAAGGAGATTGCCCTCATTAAGGAGGTGAGTTTCCTCATCCAATCAGCTAGAGGTCTTAAAAGCAAGAACTGAGGATTTCAGAGGTCAGAAGAAGAATTTCTACCTCAAATTCAGCATTGGCTCTTGCCAGAATTTCCAAAAAACCAGCTTCCCCAGAGCATTCAGACTAATGACTTCATCATCAATTTAATCAGAGTTTCCAGCTTTTGCATCCAGTCCTATGGAGTTAGGACTTGCCAGATCTCATGGTCTCATGAACCAATTCATTATAATAAATCACATATATGTGTGTGTGTGTGTGTGTGTGTGTGTTTGTATCTCCTGTTGGCTCTTCCTCTAGAGAATCCTGACTGATGTACTTTTCTTCCATCAATTTAACTTTTTTCAATCCTTCCTTTGATTTTGTCATTTAATGCAGTTATCCTTTTTTATTTTTTAACCTAATTCATGCTAAATTTCTGTCTCCTGTCACTCAAAAATTCTTAAATCATGCAGGTGAGTTTTAGTCTTTCCATTTTTTTCCTATGTATGCCTGTGATAGGGAAGAATTGGAGGAAAGCAAAGGAACAGTCTTCGGAATAATTTAGAAATTAATCTTGTTTTTAAGAACTTAAAGTAATATGACTCTTGTTCAATATCTTTCTCTCTCTCATACTCATACCTGCAATGACAAATAACACATCTTGTCTGCTGTTATGTCTACTGAAATATCACATTGGAAATATTCTCCTTAGTTAAAGAGATCCTGCCTCAAGGATACACACACACACATAAGTACACACACATACACAAGCATACTCATTCATTTTGGTGAGTTTAGTCTTTGACATTAAAAATTGAATTAATTTACTTATGATAATTGTTCAGAGACTTAGAATAATCATTCTGCATCAGGCACTCAGTATATTTTCCTAAACTTTCCTGATGTGTGTGTAATAGATAAATTGCATCATATTCAGATTATAATCAAGGCATATATAAAGACAGAGCTTAATTCATAACTTAAAAAACTAGAGACCTCATCAATAATGTTTTAGCAATGAGCTAGTCTCCAACTTAAACTTTAAAAGAAAAATGATGAAAACATAGACAGAGGTTACCATTGTAAAAGATATAGAAATTGAAATATTAGCACATTCTACATACTCCAGGAGGAATTTACACACATGCATGTGCACACACACACACACACACACACACACTCATACACACAGACATATGTATGGGCATCTAACAAAAAAATAAATAAAAGCAAAAAGATTGGAAATATTTTCAACTACCCCAATGCAAACTCCTCTAAAGAGAAATGGGTTATTAGGAAATTACAACTCTAAAAGCCATCTCCCTATTCAATCCAAGTTATTTCATGAATGTATGGATCTTAATCACTCTTCATAATGAATGCCGATATTTCTAAATTTACTTAAGGACTATAATTCCAAATAAATTATTAGTGCATAGAATATAAACAAACACAGGAAAGCTCACTTCTTCCTGAGCTGTGAAATGAATAGTGGAACTTTAGAGATACAAGAGTACATTAGAGCAATGAACTCCCAGAAATAGCAATCTTTCAAATCTGCTTCTGGTAAGAATTATGACAGAATAATTTAAATTTTCTAGGAATAGCATTTCTTCCATTGAGTAACTGAGGTCATTTTATGCATCCTGTGCACTTGCAACACTCGGAATGGAAATATTTCACAATAATTTGGTAAGTAATCTTAAAACTTTTGAGAAAATAAAGGCATGTTGTCATATGTATCTCAATATAAAAATCATAGGGGAAATGTACTGTAACCTTTGGAGAAGAATAAAATGAGGGCAAAATCCTCTCTGGTTAAAAAAAAAATGTCTAACTCTCCTATTTCTTATCTCATATCATTTCGCTTACAATTTTAAGGCATGGCATCTACAGGCCTGGTTCACCACCACCTTATATTCCTGCTCAGTGCCATAGTGTTTTCCCACAAGACATTTAAAATGACTAACTCATATAATAAACCTGATTCTGATACTTAATTCTGGGGAAAAGGAAGAGAGTGAGAACCAGTCCTTCAGAAGTAGGAAATGAGGCATGTGGTGGTTTGAAGTTTATGTACCCCAGAAAAACATGTCCTTAAATTTATTCCATTCCTGTGAGTGTGAACCCACTGGAAATTGAATTTGATAGGGCTCTTGCAGTTAAGTTGTGACCTACCTCATTCAGAAAGGTCTTAATCCTATTGCTGCAGTCCTTTATAAATATAACAAATTCAGACATGAGAGAGTAAAAGCCACGGGAAGCAAGAAGCTACATCAAAGGAACCAGGAAGAGAAGGTAGAGGCCAGTAGACACTGCCATGTGCCTTGCCATGTAAGAGGAACCAAGGATTGCCAGCAGCCGGCCCCAGAATGTCACAGTTTTCAGGGAGAACGCATCGTCTTGAGGATGCCTTGATTTGGACTTTCTTTTAGCCCCCAAACCATAAGCGAATAAATTCCCATTGTTTAAGCCCACCCATTTCACAGTATTTGTTTAGCAGCCTAGGAAACTAAAACAGGGCAGCTTAGCCAAGACAAGGTCATAGTCCCCGGCTAGCACAGTATTTTCACCTTCAGAGCACACTGTAGACTTATCCTTCCCTATCCCTTTCAAATTCAGTGTGGTTGCCTGACTCATTTGGCCCATGAAATGTGAAAGTCAGAGAGGTCTTCACTTCCAATGTGGAGGATTTAATGAAAACGCTAGTCTCCTATTTCTCTTCACAGCTGACATGATTATGTTGACAAGAAGCACAGAGCCGACATGCAGAGCACAGCTAAACTAGAATATTCACTGGGGTCCACAGTGTACTTTGTGTGATAAAGAGACAAACTTTTGCTGAGACTGTCACTGAGGTTTGGGAGTGTTTGTTATTCTGGCATGGCCAAATCTATCCCGAACGACACAAAAAGTGAATGTAAAAACAGTCCCAGAATAGTGGAGGAAGGGAGACTGTAGAAAGCTTTGCATATGAGAATAAACTCATCCTAATCAGCAACAGGCAGTCATGGACAAGGAAATGAAAAGATGCTTGCATGCTGTCCATACTTGATGTCACTTGTGAAAGATCAGAAACAAAACCATTGATTCGCTGATTTTCCTTCTTTGACTTTGCTGCCTCCCTTTCTAAACAGATTTCTAGCCTGATTTTTTTAAAAATATACTAGACTGAAGTTCCTATCTTTGATTGCTAGTGGATTGATTTTTTTTTTTTTTTTTGCTTCACATAATGGAACATTCTTTACATCATTGCCTTTTCCATCTTCCCTGTCCTGGGCTGAGAGTTCTCAGTACGAATGAGATATATGTCAGATGGATATTGCCTGATTACAGAATCCAGCATAATTCTATTAACAAATAGCCCAGAAGGTATCAAATCCAGATGAAAACTCAAGTTGGCACTTTTGTAGGCCTCAAGGGATAGGACCCATCCATATAAAGATTTTAAATTGTACTTGAAAATAATGTATGTCAGGTCATGGATCATATAATAAATGTCAGAAGTGATTCATCACTGCAAAGTTCATATTTGTATTATCCAGGTTTCTCAAGGGATGGAGATATCTGCAAATATTATGTGATTTTTATTAAAATTTTCTCATACAACTGTGGGCATGCAAAAGTCCAAATTTCACAGGGCAGGCTATAAGCCAAAAACTCTGATGAAGGTCCTTGATGAATCACCAGAAGCTGGCTGGCTCAAGTACAGATGAAAACTCTCTCTTATGACTGCTGAAATTATCACTTTTCTGTTTAAAGCCTTCAACTGATTGGATGAGATGTCTCTCATTGTTGAAGGCAGTCTCCTTAGTTGATTGTAGGTGTAATCAGCCATAGATGCAATCAACTTACCGATGATTTAAGTCCACAAAATATCCTCACAGTAAAAATGAGGCCAGTGCTTGCTTAACCAAACAACTGGGCACCATCACCGGGCCAACTTGACACATGAGCTTAACCATCATAATATTATTTCCTAGAGGTCACCAATAACTGAAAATTGAACAGGTATGCATTAGTTTTCTATTGCTACTATTAAAAATTACCCAGAGTTGTGGCTTAAAATAACACAAAATTACTTTTTTATAATTCTATATGCCAAACGTCCTCACTAGGCTAAAACCAAGGTGTTAGCAGGGCTGTGTTGCTTTCTGGAGCCTCTAGGGGAGAATCCCTCTCCTTGTCTTCTCCAGTTTCTAGAGACCATCCACATCCCATGGCTCATTGCTCTTTTCCTTCAACTTCAAAGCTATTGATGCTGTATCTCTGTGCTTTTCTTTGAAAGTCACCTTTCCTCTGACCACAGTTTGGAAAAGCTTTCCAATTTAAAAGAGCTAGTGATTACACTGAACCCACCACGAAAATCCAGAATAATCTCTCTATCTCAAAATCCGTAACTTAATCATATCTGCAAAGTCTTTTTGTACCATGTAAAGTAATATATTCACAGCTTCTGGGAATTACAATGTGGACATCTCAGAGCAGATGTTATCTTGCCTACCACCATATGTGTAAATGTGTACATGCATACTTTTAATTATATATTGAATATATATCCTCAATATTTGGGATAATGAGAGCTGGTTAGCCCATATTAAAGACATTTCTGAACTTTAGATGAGTTTTTATTATTTAGTTTTACATACACATGGAGGGAAGAAAGAACACTAAATTAATGTACAAATGCATGTGTTCTGAAGGGATGCTATTTTACTGACTAGGTAAGAATTGTGCTAGCTATACTAAGAAACCAGTTTCACATTTTTCTTCTAAAATAATCTTAAGTATCTTGAAAAATTAGAACTTTTTAAACATTAAATATTCCAGCTTAAATCCTATTTTGAAGACAAGCTAAGCTAAGGAAAAATTCCTTATAATGAATTGATAAAGCCAGGCTTGTATAGGGGTGATCATTACCAGAGGCTGGACAAGTAATAACAGAAAGACAATTTGAATGGTTTTGGGGGGCTTCCAGGAGTACACATTACAACATCGTAAGAGGACAAGTACGCAGATTATGTTTGAGGTGAATAAAGATGTCATTATTGATTGAAGTGTCCTATTCCCAACACCAGAAAAGTGCAACAGAGTCTAAAAACTAAATTTAAAAGTTTCTGACAACTGTCTAATTCTTATCTTCCAACTACATGCATCAGCTCATGATATCATTAAGTGTATTTCATTATCTTCAGCTACTATCATTGCTATGTTTAGTACAATTCTCTTTCTCTCATGGCATTTTAATTTTTTTTCAGTTGTTGTTTGTTGGGTTTTGTTTGTTTGTTTAATTTCCCCATGTAAAACATTCCCTTTCTTTGTGGTAATTTATTATTTTCAATTTGCCATCTTCCTTCATTTCAAAGTGGACTTCTTGCACAAATTTTCTGTGTTTAAAAATAATTGTTTTTCTTGTTCAAAGCTTTCCAGTGTGTCATGCTTGAAGTCTGCAAGGCTTGCTCTTCCCATTCTGATAATTTGTAGAATAACTCTGATAACACATCATCAGAGATCTTTTTAGCTAGCCCTTTATCAGTAGATGGAGGACCAAACATTTCTTCTGGTAACCAAATGCCAGATGGGAATTAAGTTATTGAAGTAGAAGCATGTGAAAGATGATTGATAACAGAATAGTAAGTATTATTTGGTTATTTAAAAGATAAAGAAGAACTTAAACTTTAATTTCTAATATTTCTAATTTGTGTGCTCATTGGACAGTTTTCAACTAAAAACTTAGTCACCTGTTTTCCAATATCAAAACAAAACAAAATTCAGAGCAATATATTGGAGGCCACATTAAAACAAACATGACAAAAGATGTCATTAACCTACATGAAGAGTATTCTATCAGATATTATGTACTTTAAACCAGATTTTCTGGTGTATAAATTATTTGTTTATCAACAGGCTTTATTGAGTTACTTAAAACTATTTAAAATAAATAAGATCAGGGGGCCGGCTGTAACCCAGTGGATAGGGCACTGGGATACCACATGGGAGGCCCTGGGTTTGGTTCCTGGGGACCTCTCCGAGCGAGCAGACCGCCTGAGAAGGCAAAGCCGCCACGGGCAGGGCGAACCACCTGCAAACAGAGCAAAGCTGCCTGCAAATGGAGCAAAAGCTGCCCAGGAACGGAAGCAGAGCCGCCCACAAGCGGGGCAAGCCTCCTGTGCAGTGAGCTGACTCGTCAAATCACCGCAGCGGGGGGAGACAAAGTAGACATAGAAGAACACAAAAAATGAACACACAGCAAGAGCAAACAGAAAGGGGAGGGATATGTAACAAAAAAAAATTAATAAATAAATAAAATAAAATAAAATAAATAAGATCAGCTTAGTATACTGCACATATTTTTAAAATATAATTTTCTTTTAAATACTTTTTAAAAATCGCAGGTGGAAGATGACATGTACAAATGCAAATATATTGTATCAAACAGGAGATATTTTTACCACACAAAAAAATAGATTTTTAAGAAAATGTTTTTATGTAAGTAGTGGGTATTTCCAAAACAATTTTTTAGCTCCTGACTTTTTGTTTGCTAATTTGTTACATTTTGTTTTTCCTAGCTATCATGTAAATAAGCTCCAGTACTTCTGTAGCAAATATTGGACTTGGTAGGTCTTATATATCTAAACTGGCTGTACTTTTGCATGGAAATTTCATTTACTCCATAGTTTAGCACTGCCCTCTCTCCTAGAAGAAACTAGAAGAGTATTGATAAAATATCCAAAAAAATCTCATCCATCCCCCACCCCACCTTTCTTTGCCACTCTTATACAAGTAACTGTTTGTCTATGAATTGGGAGAAGGGCTGGAAATATGAATAATTATTAACATCTTGCAATTGCATCAATTCAGCCAAAATGTTCCCACTGTCTCCGATATTCTTTCCATATTTAAAGGGCAAGTGAGGCCCAATTTTTACCATATTGATTCATTTCTATTGGTTACTCTATTAGCCTCCTAGGGCTCTGTAACCAATTACCACAAACTGGGTGGCTGAAAGCAATAGAAATTTATTCTCTCATATGTCTGCATGCTAGAAGTCCAAAAGCAAGGTGTCAACAGTGTGAGTTCCTTCTCCAGGGGCTGAGGCAGAATCTGAGCCATGGCTCTCTGCTAACTTCTGATGGTTGCTGGCACTCCTTGGTGTTCCTTGGCTTTTAGATGCATCACTCTACTCTCTGCCTCTGTAGCACATGCTGGACTTGGTAGCTCTTATATATCTAAACTGGCTTTACTTTTGCATGGAAATTTCATTTACTCCATAGTTTAGCACTGCCCTCTCTCCTAGAAGAAACTAGAAGAGTATTGATAAAATACCCAAAAAATCTCATCCACCCCCCACCCCACCTTTCTTTGCCACTCATATACAAGTTCTCCTTGAGTGTTCTCCTTGTGTGTCTGTCTGTGTCTCTATTTTCTTTTTATAAGGACATCAGCCAAAGGATTGGGGGCCCTTTGGGCTCACCTGTACTTGTCAGCCAAAGGGGTGCTGATGCAAAATACTAGAAATTTGTTGGCTTTTGTAAAGGTATTTGTTTGGGGTAGAAGCTACAGTTACCAGGCCATAAAGCATAAGTTATTTCCCTCACCAAAGTCTGTTGCCACGTGTTGGAGCAATATGGCTGCCCACCTCTGCAAGGGTTCTGCCTTCCTCTTCCTCTTAAGGCTCTGTGGTCCCAGCTTCTTCCAATCTCAGCTGTAGTCTAGGATAAGTCTTGTCTCTCTCCCAGGTCTCATCCATATCCTGGCTCAGCTGCTCTGTTCTTTCCAAAAGATCAGTTGTAGACTATCAGGCTCTCTCTCTTCCTGGGGCCTCTGCTGTGTCTATGGAGCTGTCTCTAATCCTCTGTGTTCTTCTCCTGTGTATTTACTTCCTGGGGCTCCAGCATCAAAAAAACTCAAACTCTCTCCTCTGCCTTGTTGTTTTTCTGTGAGTCCTGCCCACGAAGAAGTCGGGGACTCAACATCCTACTGACATGGCCCAATCAAAGCCCTAATCATAATTTAATCAAGTAAAAGTGAAACCTCTGAAGTTAATCCAATCTAATACACCCAGAGGAACAGACCAGTTTACAAACATAATCCACTATTTTTGGAATTCATAAACACTATCAAACTGCTACATCACCCTAACTCAGTATGACATCTTCTTAACTAATTACATCAGTAAAGACTGCATTTCCAAATAAGGTCTTATTTTGCAAAGCTGGGGTACATGAGTTTTGGGGGGATGATATTGATCAAAATACAGTTAGAGTACATCATCATGCCCCCCTGTTAAAATACACCATCTTCATGATATTGACAATGTATCAACTCATTGTAGTATATTCCTCCTCCAAGAGGTACAGGACACAGCTGATTGTTTAGCAATATATTGAAAATAAGATTTAGGAATGAAATTTTGGATGGGAAGAAGATACAAGCCTAGAGTGCAAGGTACTTCTTGGGGAAAAAAATGGAAACAAGAATGGTGACCCCAGGGCCTCCAGGTGGTGGCACTAGGTACTGAATACCTAGGCAAGGTAACAAGAGGGGTGACATGGAAAAGAAGAATAGAACACATATGGGATGCTCAAAGAAATATTACCACCCAACTCCAATTCACTCTACTTCTGATTTGAAGAAGCACATTCATTGTTTCATCAATTGTAGAACTTGGTCAAACATCCATCAAGTGTAGAAAACTTGTCAGAGTCAAAGCCAAACCTCTTCTTATTCAAATCCTTCTAAGACAATGCAAGCTGTTTCATTTTTCATTCTTTTTTAAAGGGTTGTACATATATATTTAAATCATTTCCTCTAAAACAATATATTCTGCAATTCAAAAGCTTCTCACATCCAATATGTTCATTTCCCCCAGACTCCAGTGCTATCCAACTACTGCCACATTCTCAGCTTTGGACTCAATAACCACTTTACAGGATGTTCAGCAGTGGACCTGGATATGCTGATAACCCAATGAAATTATTCCAGGAATAGGTCTTGCTCCTTCTCCCCATCACTTCAAGTCTTGATTTTCCCTTTTTACCCTTTATT
>PVKH010044269.1:0-10623 GCA_004027955.1 Chaetophractus vellerosus | reverse complement strand
TTAACTCTTAACCAGTTCATACTAAGCCTCCAGCAATTTGTAAAATATAGTTCAAGCATTTTTACCTGTACTGGATCTGGAATAGTGTTTCTGTTCCTGGGCTTTTTCTCCTGGTAGATTGTGTTTCATTCATTTTCTTTCATTCATTCATTCTCTCTCTCTCTCTCTCTCTCTCTCTCTCTCTCTCTCTCTCTCTCTCATTTTCAGGGTAGGTATTTTCTGTGCCCTCAATTATCTGATGGATTTAAGAAGATTTGCTGTTTTTTCAGTTTGTTCATCTTTTTTATTGTTGTTGGGATGAGAGAGGTGATTTGTAACCTCCTCACATGTTGGACCAGAAACTGGAAGTTTGCTTAGAAGTTTGGTCACTTTTTATGAGAGATAATATGTTGTTCTTAAGTTTTGTATAGGGCAACAAGAGAATTGGTAAACATAGGGAGGAAAAAAAACTTTATTTTTGAATTTTGTTGCAGCTATGGTAGTGGTTTGGTTGAGAAGATTTGGTTGAAAATATTTGATGCTGTAATGAAAATAGTATTGGATATATATATTTTCTATTGAGATTGAAAGAAACCCACATGTCAAAAGGGACTTTATTGATGTTAGCCTGGTATTAGAATTGCAATACTACTAACAGAAGAAAAATAGGTTGAAAAGAGATTCCATGAAGACAAGGGTTGGAGCAATGAGGTTAGAATTTGAATTTTGATTCTAAAGGAGATACCATATACACAGGTAGAAATATATTACTATTTTACCATAGAAGAAGAAAAGAGAGAGAAATGCCTGCATATTGATACTAAAATAGAAGGTGTGTGTATAATTCTAGTAAAGTAGAAATCACTTTGAAATGAAAAATACTCCAGGAAAAGTTAAGATTACAATATTTTCTCTAGAGTGGGAAATTCAGAAAAATTCTAATACTTATTAACATGAAAAAGTGTAAAATTATGTCAAAATAATGTTTTCATGTGATACTATTTACATATATTTACATATAAATCCCTTTCTGTTTTACTGAGGCATTTAGGCTTATATGAAATGATAATGGTTTTGCTTTTCTGAGGTCAGTGATTTTAACTGAATTTTGTAGAATTTCTTTTTGTGTCTCTCATGATCTTGCCAGGTTTTATAGCATCCTGGTTACTTCCATTTATGAAAAGAGTCAATGCACAGACTTGATCTGTGTTCAAGGAACTTAAAGTAGAGAGGATAGCATGGTCTTTGCACTCCAGGACTTTGGCACAGAGGGAGGGTGAGGCTTCCCTAAAGTGCACTTCCTCTCCCTCTCTTCTGTGGCGCAAGCACTGGCAGGGTTAGGAGGCAGGGAGTGCAGGATGAAGGAGGCAGAAATCTTTTTGTGCAAGTAACCATTGCCATGGATGGGAGTCCCTGACTTCATTCAGGTTAGTTATGTCTGCTGCTGATGACTCAGAATGTCTTCGTGTTCTCCAAACAGATAGTGTGGGTGTGTGGTTTTCTTTAGGTCATGTGTAGCTTGTCTCAGCCACTTCTATCACCAACATCACTTAATACTGTACAAACAAGTCTCCCATAAACCCAACATCAGACCATAAATCCACTCTCCTAGTGAGGCTTTGTGCCTCTTGGCCAAGAGTCCCTTGAGCAGTTCCACATTCCTGCCCCCTCTAGCTTCCAGGCTCCTTCACATGTGGACAGTGGAGAAGCTGAGGCCACTTTCACACCCTCCAAGAACAATGCGAAATGGCTATGAGGGTTCGTATACTTAGGTTTAATTACACTTTCCTTTTTCAAGGTCCTTATGTGTGATATAATAGGTTCCTTTCCAAAACCTGCAGACAAGTGTCAGGCACTGGTATCTATTATATATGCCCACAGTGCTAGTGCATATCACATATCAATCTCTCCCTAGAACTCTCTCATTATAATTTTCTCTATTTCAATGGCTTTCATGGAAACTGTCTGGAGGTTCTACAACCCTAATAAGCTCAGATCACAGAGCAATGTGTCAGACTCCATTTCACATAAGGATGACTGCCACATGTCTGCCAATGATTCTCTTCAGCAGGATTGACCTTAGTTTAAGGTGCAAACATAAAAACTGGATCTCTTATATCGTTGAAAAATTGAAAAAATATTCATTTTTTTAATATTAAGAAATAAGTTGTAAACACATTTTGTTCTTCCTACTGTGACAAATATTCCTTAATAAAGACAAAATAAAACATCATGTGTAAAGCAACAGATCATGCAACATGCTCACTCAGCCTCCCTTTCCAATCACTTGGGAAATCCTTGGGATAAGCCCCATTCTCTCTAACTCCAATTGGGGTGGGGGTTGGGCTCTTTCCACTTATTTCTGAAGCTTGACTGCTTTCCCACCTATTACATCTTCTTCAACCCACCATTCAGGGCCCTCAGAATGGAAACAAAGGCAGGGATGACAAAGTGTCTCCTAACCTCAATTAGCAAACCAGGCAACATTGTGTCCCATGAGCACATTCCTTCCCCTTTTCATAGGCCAGTTTTGAACTTTGAATTCTCCTGTTCTTATTAGCTATAACGTGGTGGTGAGGAGAGGGCCACCACTGCAGCAAGCAATGGCTCTTCTTTCCTTACTGAGGCTACTTCTGACACCAGAGGGTTCCCAGGGGCATGAGAAAACACCTGCATATCCACAAGCACTTCCAAAGAGAACTTGGATACCCTGCATGTTTAGGATTATGCATGCTGACTGAGTGGTCTGCCCTCAGATTAGATCCCAGGATATGACCTGTCTACATACAGGTTTGGGTTTATACTGAGAATTCCATGGTTCTTCTTTTTTTAAGTATGGCCAAGAAGGCTTAGGTTAGATCAAGATTTGTATGGGCATGTTTCCTAAGTGTAGACTCCTGGATCTGTGTGTGTGTGTGTGTGTGTGTGTGTGTGTGTGTGTTGGGGATGGTGAGGTAGGTATGCCCAAGGAGGGCCAGACAGATGCTCTAAAATGCATGGCCCCTGGTAAGAGGACACTTTTATACTAGTTTAGGAACAGTACTATGTTGGGGAACTCATCCTTCATTTGCTTAACTTCTGTCCTCTATGGAAAGTAGAAAGAATTGTAAGCAAGTCTTGAGACTGCTTGCTTCTTAGATCCTTTGTTCTCATTTATTTTGATTTGGATGCAAGCCTTAGGAAGAAAGAATGGCCTACTCTAAGTATTTTATCACAAATCCTTAAGAGATGGTATCGAGGTTATCTTCATACAAATATGGACAGTGTCCATTTCAGGATGGTTGGCTTTAGGGTAAATGGTTTTCCTGTTAGCTGCTTTTATGCTGTATTTTCTCAACACACATCTTTTGTCTTTTAAGGAAATAGAAAAATGGAAAAATCTTCTGGAATGATAAAAGTTTTGACTGAATTAAGGAAAATTAGGAGATGTGACTGGTAAATTGGCTGGTATTTTAAAATCTCTTCACCCTGTTGACAACCAATGGTTGTGATAACCAGACCCTGATGAACAGAACTAATGAGGGCTAAATTAAGCACAGGGAAGAAAAGAAAAAAAATCTGATGTAGAGTGCTATGTGCTGACAGTTCAGTGAAAGCCAGGATCTGGGGGTAGGAATAAAAAGATGAGAAGGAAGGAGTTTATTTGCTAAAAGCAGATAGAGAAAAGCTTCTGGGGACAGAAGTGGTTGCCTCAGACAAATTTTGATTGTGATTTTTATTAGATAGTAATCCTTCACTGCTCAAGAAATACCCTTCAAAGAACAAATCTACTCCTTGGAGAATAAGAGCTCCTTGCCCTTTACTCAGCCTCAGGTGCTTTAAAGATTATCTAGTACTCCTATGTCCTTGATTTAAGAAATTTATGCTTATGATTTGTTTTTACATTAATCTTCTTAGAATTCATTCTTTAAGAGTCAGGCCTTATTCTTCTTGCTGTGATTTCTTTCAAAGTGGTCTCTTCTTCAAGGGAAAAGCCTAAAATTCATATTTTGGATTTGTTTTGTAAAAAAAATATGTTATTTTAAAGTGTAAGGTAACAGATATAACAATAACTCTTTTACATTTATTTTTAAAATAAAAATAAAAATAGCCATGGATGGCCAGGAGCAGAGAAAGTTTTTTTTCATAAAGTTATATACAATATGCAAACATTAAAAGGTCAGAAATACAGAAAATATTTGCATTAAGCTATGTTCATTTATTCCATTGACTATTCATTACTTTTTAGAATTTTTTACCTCACACTATTTTATTTAATATTAAGTCAAAATATTTTCTATCGGATTTTGAATCCAGCATCTTTAATTAAGTTACATTGTTCAAAACATTTCCAGGAGTCATGGTAAAAAAATGTGTGGAATATTCCTTTGTACATGTAAATCAAATCAGTAGTTCTTTTTAATTCACATAGGATCATGTAATGTTAGAGCTAAAATGAAATTTAGGTATCATGTAGGAGTCTCACTCACTGAAGAGCATTTGAAGATATCAAATGAAATAATTTAAGGAACCTTTCTCATTTTTACAAAACCTAACATTAAGTGGTTTAAATAAAATTGCAGTTAATAAAAGGTAGAGGCAATAGGAAACTGAATTTCCCAATGTTCACTCAGTACTTACTCTATTAAAGAAGAATAAACACATGGAATGAAAGAAGACATGGAAAGTTCATTTACTAATATCCCAATTGCCATCAAGAGAAAATATTAACACTTATTCCCTATAGTTGAGTACAGAGACTTTCATAACTAGATAATACACAAAATTAATATTGAAAACAAGTATGACAAACTTAAGCAAAAGTGCATTTTATTTTACAATAGATAATCATCCATGAAGCAAATATGAACATTTAAAAGATTATTTACTTGATAAAATATTTCATTTTTAATTTCTTGTTACAATGTTGTTTTTTCATATATAATAAAACACTGCACAAGGACAGACTTTTTTTCTTTTAAAATCGTAGTCATTGGATTTTTCTCAGATAAAGGTTTATTTTTGTTTTTTTTTTTTGGGGGGGAGGGATTTCATGATCATTACCTAGTTTCCTTGGATTTAAATCTTTGGTCTGTTCATGTGTTGGTTGAGCACTGAATCTCAGCAGAGTTGCAACACCTACTCTCCAGTTCATTGGACTCACCCAGGACATCTAACAAGGTGATGATGATGGACAATGCCCATCTCAAGGAACAGAGAGAGTCTGCAACTGCAAGCAAAACAGTTACATCCATCTGCCCCATGGGTGGGCATCACCATCCATAATCCTCAAGATTGGGAAATTACAATGGACTAAAGTAGACTTATTATCATTCTATTATAGACCTATTATTCTAACAATGGAAAAACTTCTATCATTGACATAAGGGCAGTGGTCATCAGAGATTCTGAGGGGAGGGAGAGGGAAGAATAGGTGTAAAATGGGAGCATTTGGGGACATTGGAATTGTCCTGTGTGACACTGCAGTGACAGATACAGGGCATTATATATTTTGTCAAAACCTATAAAATTGTGTGGGGTAAATTATGAACTAAAATGCAATACTAAGATGTATTCACATAATCTTAACATAATTTAATCTGTATGCCATAGAGAAAATACAGTGCTTGTTCCTCCCTAGTCAACTAACAGTGTTGAAATAGTATTCTGTACTCCCAAAGCTTTTGAACTCTCATTAATAATTAAAACCACTTAGCTTAATCCTCATATTTTTGCAGGAATTTTATAGCAAGATCGGCATTATATTTATGACCAATAGCAATCTACTTTTCCTCAAATATTTACTGAATATTTACTATTTGCCAGACATTATTCTTAATTTTAGAAATAGCGTTTTAAGGAAAATAATCTTTGTCTACATGTAATTTTATGTTTTTATAAGATTGAACCATGGAAGCATAAAATTAGGTAAGGGGACAAAGAATGTTTCAGGTAGAATACCATTCTAAGAGAATAACTTTCTAAGGATGTGAAATTTTGTGGATACCTAAAAGAAGTGAAAGAACAAGTCAGGATAATATGAAGATGAAGAATTTTCCAGGTAAAGGAAATAGAAATTTTGAAGGTTTGATCCAAGAACACAATTAAGAGCTTTCCAAGTATAGAAAGGATGTGTTTTAATTTTCTAGGCTGCTTAAGCAAATACCATGAAATGGTTCTGCTTAAACAATGGGAGTGAATAAGCTTATGGTTTTGAGGCAGGGAAAATGTCCAAATGAAGGCATCATCAAGGTATCATTTCCTCCCTAAGACAGCGGCATGGTGGAGCCGGCTACTGGCAGGTCTTGGTCCTCACCTTGCCGCATGGCAAGTCACATGGCAGCATCTCCTGATCTCGTTCTCTTTCAGTTTTCTTTCAGCTTCTTGCTTCCTGTGGCTTTCTCTCTCTCTCCTGTCTGAATTCATTCCACTTATCAAGGACTCCAGTAACTGGATTAAGGCCCATCTTGATTGAAGTGGGCCATGCCTTAACTGAAGCAGCGTCATGAAAAATCCTACTTGCAAATGGGGTCACATCCACAGAAAGGGATCAGTTTAAGAGCATGTTTTTCTGTGGTACATTCAGCTTCAAACCACCACAGAAGTTTAAATGTATTAGTCAAAGGCACACTAAGGAAGAGATGGCATACTCAATTTTAGGTGATAAAAACAGGATTTACTGAAAGGAACTATTTATAAGATAGGGCAAGTGAAGGGGAAATGCAGTATAATACAGGGCGTGTAAGAATGGTACTATTTCTACCCTGAAGACAGAAGGTAAAAGTGTTGGGAGTAGGTACCATAATATTGGAGGAAATTCCTATAGATGGGAAGGGAGAGCTGGTACTTAAGGAACACAGCCAGCATGAGAAGTCCCTGCAGGAAAGGACATGGGGAAATAAAACTGATCTTACTCTCCCCCTTCCTCTGAACTCTTACCTTCCTTAGGCCAAATCTAAGCATCCAGCTACGAGGTACATATTTATATTTGTTTGAGCATATCACAGGCTTAGCATATTGGAAAGTGCATATGAATGGGAGGTATACAAAATATAGAAATTCCAACCTTTCTGTCCCCTAGCAATTCATCTTATTCTCTATCCACATAACAATTTAAAAAATAGGGGCATGTATAAAGCTACATCAGTTTCCTTATCATCCTTGGGCCTAAAATGTTAGTCTTTATAGATAATCCTAATAAAATGTAGTACAGAAATGTGAGGGAGGAGAGGAAGGAGAAACACTTAAATCAGTTAAAAAAAATAGCTGCTACAATCTAACTCCTAATCCATACATTTGTAATCACAGCTTCTTTCTTCCATCACCCAGTCATCCCATGTTTCCCCTCTCCTTTGACAGCAACGTGAATGTGCAGGGTGCCCAAACCGTCTTTCTGCAGGATGTGTGTGTTTGATGCTCTTGCCTTTATTGTCCTACTGCCTAGGACTATTGTGCACCTGGAAGGCTGGAACCTCCGGTGTTCCAGAGTATCCTCTTTCCCCCTATTGTATTCCAGAATCCGAAGTTCCCCTGGTAATTGTGATCATGCTCACTGGATCACACAGCGACCCTCTTCTCTGAGCTTCCAATTCATTGGAATCCTGATTGGAATCCCTGGTGGAAGTATTCTTCTCTCTGGCTTTGGCACTAGAGTCCCTATACTGACTGACCCCAAGATGTAAAGGTTGTAGGCAAAAATTCCCACCCTTAATTCTTTGGTGATAAGAGGAGAACAGGCTAGGGGAACTGCTTGGTCCTGTAGTCCATTCAGGACCATATATTGATGACTTGATTTAGAGAATATTTCAGAAATCCTAGGACCCCAGCTTACATAGTAATATCTCCCAGATGTGTTCTCTCCTTCTATCTCCCTTTTCTACCCATTCTCCCATTCCCCAGGAGATATATATACTTTTGTTGTTGTTGTTGTTGTTACATATCTCCCCCTTTCTGCTTGTTCTTGCTGTGTTCATTTTTGCGTTCTTCTGTGTCTGCTTTGTCTCCCCCCATTGCGGCGACACGCCGAGGCAGCTCACTGTGCAGGTGGCTTGCCCCGCGCGCGGGCGGCTCTGCTCTGCTCAAGGGCGGTCCTGCTCTGTTTGCGGGCGGCTCTGCTCCGTTCGTGGGCGACTTGTCCTGCCCGTGGCGGCTTTGCCCTGCCCGTGGCAGCTTTTTGCCCTGCTCACGGCAGCTCTGCCCTGCCCATGGCGGCTTGCCCTCTCAAGGCGGTCTGCCCGCTCGGAAAGGCCCCCAGGAACCGAACCCAGGGCCTCCCACATGGTGAACCGGCACCCTATCCACTGGGCTACAGCTGGCCCCTATATATATACTTTTAAATGACATGCTTGAGTGGATGGAATGTATGCAGAAGTGACTGTGCCAGTTCTAAGCAGACCAGAAGTTTTAAGAGATCTTGTGTTTCCTCTCACCCTCTTACATTCTTGCCATGAGAAGACCTTGCACAAAGTAATTGCTGTTCTTTCAGGCTGGGTTTTATATGAGAAACATGGGGAGCAGTCTTACACTGGAGCCCTGCTAAGCCCAGAGGAGCCCAGCCAAGTTCTGCAGAGCCACAGCTGAGTGGCAAACCATCATGCAGTAAAATATTTGCTGTTTTTGCCACTAAAACATTGTGGTCATTTGTTGCTGCAATTGCATTCCCAATTCCATCCAGCCAGCTGCCACTGTGTAATGGGGTATGGGATACTGCCAGTGAATTCTGTGGGCATGAAGCCATTGTCCCACATTACCCTCTAAATGGACATTGTCAAAATTGAGGTTGAGTGAAATACCATGATAATGCCACAAATTGTGATTTATGTACCCAAATGGTGGGGTTAGCATAAATACTGTATATGGGACAGGGAAATCCATAACAAACTACGTTTTCTACTCTTCCAAGAGTAAAGTACTACCTCAGCTATGAAGGGATAGTCTAATGTAATCAACCTGCCACCAGATTGCTGACTGATCCACACTGAACATGGTTTGTCAACTGCAGGTCTTGGACCAAACCTGTCTCTTATTTATGAAACTGAAGTTTAATTGCATTACAGCCACACATTTGTTACACATTGCCTATAGCTGCAAACTTGGGTAGTTGCAACAGAGACTGTATGGCCCACAAAGTCTGAAATATTTACTATCTCATGATTTACAAAAAAAAAAAATGTTTATCCTACCATAGAAGTTAGTAGCATAGCTGGGACTTAGGTTTGATTTCTTCTATTGAGCACACAAAATTGGCTACAGTCAGATTATTCTCAATGAAGAAAAGGGCAGGCTGGCCTATATTTATCTTCCATTCCTTCCAAATAAGCCACTTTGCTTACATGGGGCCTTTGCACAGGCACGGTTTTTTTTGAGGAAAGGTGTTCACTGGCATTCACAGTGTAAGTCACACATCTCTCACAGACCTCCTAATCATCAATTTTCTATTTATACTCTTTTAAAAATCCCAATAATTGGCCAAATTTTTAGTGAATGACACTGGTTCAATGTAGATCCACACTTCAGGTGTTCTTTCCTTCCACAGTAAGTGGACAATTAGTTGCATCACTTGAAGTTCTGATCACTGGGGAATACTTTCCTTCAACATTCTCTTTCAAGGTATCCCCTGAGTGAAGATGTAGTACAGTGGCAGTCCATTTCCAGCTAGTGCTGGTAAAACTTGCAAACACATTCATAAACCAGCCCTCAATTTTTTTTCTCTTCTCTTAACATGTCAATCACAGGCAGCTCCCATGTAAGTCCATAGATGTGAGATGAGGAAGAGGTGGTGAAGCAGTAGGAAAGGATACAATAGGAAAATTAGTCACCTTCTCATCAAGTTTTATTTTTGCCTTCCTGTTCTCCTCATGTATTAGTCTTGACAAGCTCTATTTTATCCTTTTCATTAAGGGAATCCCATTTTGGTTGTGAATTTCATTATAAAGCATGTTTCCTTTTCCGGAGGCCCTTTCTGTGCCTTACCTGAATGCTTCAGATGTTTGGTTAAATTTCTGCATGCTGGATAGGTAGAAAAATCTAATAGCCCCACTTCTGCTCCACCTCTGCTATCACTGTTCAGCTCTCAACCCCTAGCAGGTGATTTCTGCTAGGCTGCATTCGTATTGCATGCAGGCTGAGCCCTACTCTCAACCAAGAATCTGAGGTGAATCTCCACGCAGAATTCTGGAATCGTTCCCTTCTCCTCATCACCTCCTTGCACAGCTCCGTGTTTTTAGGCATCTTGCCCTTCAAATTCCAGCTTCTTTAGTAAGAAGAAAATTCAATCCCTGCTGCCTTATTGTAACAAGAGTATAGTACAGCTTGAGCTCCCCCAGAAATTAGCCCCAGACAAATAGCAGGTAACAATGCGGTTCACCTAGGGTGTTTCCCTTCCGCACTATGTGCTGTTGAAAGCTGGAAAACAGTAGTCCCATATGTGTATATATATATATATATATAGATAGATAGATAGATAGATAGATAGATAGATAGATAGATAGATAGATATAGGCTTGTGTTATTTTCTACAGAAGGAGTTACTGTTCCATGTTTGGAAGTGAAAATCAATATAAATATAGCGATTCTGAAGAGATTTTCACTAAATGAGACCAGGAAATGTTCATTGATAGCTAATGGATATATGTATAAAAGATGGATAGGAGGAAAAATGATAGA
>PVKH010044268.1:0-10624 GCA_004027955.1 Chaetophractus vellerosus | reverse complement strand
CACATTTTGGGGCTTTGCCATCAGACATAGATCACAATTCAGGCCATAGACAACCCTCTCTTCTTTACAGTTCCTGAATGATACATGATCATATAAACTGGCCTACATCCTCCATTGCAGCATCATCCATGACAATTCCCAAGTCTCACCCCCCCAAAAACAAACAAACAAACAAACAAACAAAACAAACAAAAAAAAACCCTGCATTACAATTGCTCTTCCCTCACCCTGCTCCCAAAGTGTCCAATGACCCTGGCTCCACATAATTTTGCAATTTCTTGCATTGCATACATCATAAGTCTATGTCAGGCTCCAACAAGTCCATTCTAGTCCATAGTTGTTCCACCAATCTTGAGAAGTCTGGAATGGTAATGTGCCCTCCACCATGGAAGGGATTATCCTGCCTGCAGCAGCAGGCTCTCTGGATTCCCCTGCATAGCCGTCTTCCATTGTCACCTTGCAATTAGGTGTCCTGGTTGAGTCCATTGAGTTGTAGCACAGGAGTTGCAGGTCCTCAGAGTTCTGGACCCAGTTGGCTTGTGGTCAGCATATAGTCTCCGTTCTATGGAAGTACACCTAAAACTCTGGCATCAAATATAGGTTTGAATAGAAGAGACATTTGGAGACATTAAGTCTCCTCCGCTGCCACCTTTGTCCAGGGCAGGTTGGAACAATGCCTGCTCTCAGAGCCAGGACCCCAGAAGATTTGAAGTCACTATTTAAAAGCTGTGATCAGCAATTGGCCATGACCACTCTTGGTCTTGGGGAAAAGGAATTTTACATCCCTTTATGCCACCAATGAGCTAGCCAGAGGTTGTTCCCTTTGGTGGCTGCTGCAAGAGTGGAGGATGGGCGTTGGTAACTGGTGCAGAGAGAGCAATTTACTGGTCTTTACTGTAACTTACCAGTCTCTTCCTCTTGCTCTTTCCTGGGTAAGGTACTATGTTCTACTGTCCTCTGTAGTTTCAAAAAAAGTTGTTTTAGACACTTCCTGCCTGTTTAATAGTTTTTCTGGTGGAGGGACTGAATCCTAGAATTTCTCACTCTGCCATCGTCTCATAATCTTCTTAAAAGTAAACATTTAATTATTGGAGTTTTTCAAGTATTGTCCTATCTTTATTTTAGATCCTTCTAAATTTAATCCTTCCCATTTTCCAAAGAAACTTTAGAGTACATAAATGCTACACTGAAAATGTAGGGGGATTCTCATATACCCCATCCCCTCCCCTTCCTACACTTTTCCCCATTAACGATATCTTTCCTTAGTGCGGTACATTTGTTACAATTGATGAACACATATTGAAGCATTGCTACTAACCATGGTCTATAGTTTACATTATAGTTTATACTTTGCACCACACAATTTTATAGGTTTTTACAAAATGAATAATGGCCTGTATCCATCATTGCAATGTCATGCAGAACAATTCCTACATCCCAAAAATGTTCCAGGTTATACCTATTCCTCCTTCTCCCTACCCTCAGAACCTCTGGTGGCCACTGCCTTTACACCAATGATACAAGTTCTTCCACTGATAGAACAGTAAATCTACTTTAGTCCAAGAGTTGCATTCTACCCTTATGTTTGTTCATTCCTCAATCTTGAGGATTCTGGGGTGGTGATGCACACTCTTTCTGATTGAGAGGGGACTTAGATCCCATGGAACAGATGGATAGAACTGTCCTTTTCGCAGTTGTAGATACTCTTTTTTTTTAGGATGGGCGCTGTCCATCATCATCCTTTTGTTTAGTTGTCCTGGGCGAGTCCAATGAACTGGAGTCAGGGCTCAACCAGCATACGAAAATACCAAAGATTTAAGTCTCTGGGACATATATTTGAAGAGTATAGTGCTAATTATAGGCTCAAATAAAAGGGGAAGAAGAGCCTTGTGTAGGAAAATTATAAAGGAATTGATCTATGTTACATGGGGGAGCATATATTCCAAAGTAAGACCCACTGACAGGGTGCAGAATTCCTAAGATTGTCTGCTCTGCCTGTAGTGTCTAGATGATTCTAGAGCCCTCAGGAGCCCCCTATTTGAGGCACTGTTTATTGTGGCAGTCAATAGGATCCTCCTGAGACGTGCATAAGCATAGCCTCTGGAATGACCTCTGACTCACTTTGAAATCTCTTAGTCATAAAAACTCATTTGCATTTATTATTTCCCCCCTTTGGTCAAGGTTTTTTCCAAATGCATTGCTGGTTGGCACTTAGTAATAATCCCTTGGTGTCAGGGAGGCTTATCCCTGGAAGTCATGTCCCATGCTGAGGGGAAGGTAGTGCATTCATTTGCTGAGTTTGGCTTAGAGAGAGGCCAAAATTGAGCAAAAGGGAGGCTTTTAGGAGGTAACTCTTAGGCAATATATGATACTAGGTGTGGTAATTTGAGATTATGAATTCCAAAAAGAAAAATTATATTTGTAAATTGGTTTGTTCCTTTGGGTGTAATACCCTTTGACTGTATTAGATTCAGTTGAGGTGTCTTTGATTAAATTATGTTGAGATTCAGGCTTTGATTCCACCATGTCAGTAAGGTGTAACTCAGATTAAGTCCCTGTCCCCTATGGAGAGCTCCATAGACATGGCAGAGGAGAAAACTCTGATTCTGCAGCCCCAGGAAGAGAAATGACCCATTTGCATGATAGCTTGCAGCTGAAGAAAGCAGAACAGTTGAGCTGAGAAAGCCTGGAAAGAAATAAACCCAATGCCAGCCTGTAGCAGAGAGAAGAAGACTGAACCCTCACAGAGATCATCTGCCATCTTGCTTTAACATGTGGCAACTGGCTTTGGTGAGAAAACAACCTTGAGTTGGACTCTTAGGGCCTTGTAACTATAAGCTTTTACCGCAAATAAATACCCTTTATAAAAACCAACAGATTTCTGGTACTTTGCATCAGCACCTCTTTGGCTGACTAATACACTAGGCTAAGTTTCAATTTCACAAGAACAAGGTTCATAAGTACAACCATCAATATCAAGGGCCTGGTGTAATGGTCTGGTCTCCTTCGCTAAGCACTGCCCATGTACTTGGGGGATTCTTGCTGCTCTATTGGAGAATGTAGCAGTACTTCCCAGGATGGGATTACAACATACTTTTGATTATTGTATGGGTCTCCACCCACTGAGACAACACCCCATGATCACTTGAACATATTCATATGCCATAGAGTCATGCCCCAGGTGCACCCCTCTCCACACATTCCCCATCACCAACACCCCATACCAGTGATCCTCCCCTGCCACAGTTGTGACCCTTCTGCAATCCAAAACCTCCCCAAAAACAAAGCCAAAAAAATAAACAAGTAAAAATAATAAGAAAATAAAATAATAAAACACAAAAATGAGAAATAAAAAATGTTTTTTCATTGTGTCTTTCATCCCCTGTAAGATCTGTTATCTTTTATGTACAGTGAGAATTTCTTCCATATGTTCCCCTAGTGTCTTAATTTTTTCACTTTATCTTCAAAGAAGCTTTAGGTTACAGAAAAGTCATGTAGAAAATATAAGGAATTCCCATATACCCAACCCACCTCCCTCTCTCCCACTCCCCCCTATTAAAAACAATTTACATGAATATGGTACATTTGTTACAATTGATGTACAAATATCGAAGCATTGCTACTAACCATGGTCAATGGTTTACATTATGGTTTGCATTTTCAACTGTATACTTTTATAGGTTTTGACAAATTTAAAATGGCCTGTATCCCTCATTGCAAGATCATGCAAAACAATTCCAATGCCCTAAAAAATGCCCTGTATTCCATCTATTCTATTCTTCCCTCCCATCCCCTTGGAACCTATGGTAACCACTAAGTCTCAATATTTAAAAAAAAAGAAGTTCATAGTTAACATGCATTAGTATTGAGGGCTTGACATATTGGTCTGTTTTCTTTTATTCGGCACTGCCTATGTTCTCAAGAGGTTCCTCTCCCTCTAACTGAGAACATAACAGGACTCCTCAGGATGGCAGCTTAATATTTTCTTGTTTATTGTGTGAGTCTCCACCCTCTGAGAATAACACCATATGACAAGAGGAACACATTCATATTCCATAGAAGCAGCCCCAGGTGCGCCCTATCCCGCATGTCCCCCCACACCTGACGCCCTGCAGCAGTAACCCGCCCCTACCATATGTGCCAGAAGAACATTCCTACCATTGCAGTTTTAGCCACAGACCTACAAATCCCCAGAGTTCACCTGTGCCTTCCTCCAGCCCTGCCCCCAGTTCCATGGATAGTCCAACCAACACCCACCCTACCCCTCACATTCCAGCACTGTTGAACCCAACCATATCACTGCACCACTGTCACCTTGAACCCTGCCTAACCACTCCCTCCCACCTTATCATAGGTTTAGCCCATATTGCACATAGGCTCACCACTCTCTGCTCCCTTTCTTTCTCCTGATAACCTATCTTCCAGACTCTGGCTCTGTGAGTCTGCTCAATTTGCTTAAATCACATCGGTGAGGTCGTTCAGTGACTGGCTTACTTCACTCAACATAAGGTCTTCGAGATTCATCCATGTTGCCCCATGTGTTAATACTGCATTCCTTCTTACAGCTGAGGAATATTCCATTAAATGTATATACCACAATTCTTATCCATTCATCTGTTGATGGACATTTGGGTTGCTTCCAACTTTTGGCTATAGTGAAAAATGCCGCTATGAACATTGGTGTGCATATATCTGTTCGTGTCCCTGCATTCAATTCTTCTCGGTAAGTACCCAGCAGTGGGGTTGCTGGATCAGATGGCATTTCTATGGTTAGCTTCCTGAGGAACCGCCAAACTGTCCTCCACAATGGCTACAACATTCTCCATTCCCACCAGCAGCGGATGAGTGTTTCCTTTCCTCAACATCCTCTCCAACACTTGTAGCTCTGTTTTTTAATAGCCACCAGTCTAACAGGTATAAAATGATATCTCATTGTAGTTTTGATTTGCATTTCCCTAATAGCTATTGATGTTGAGCATCTTTTCAAGTGCTTTTTAGCCACCCCATGGCTTTTAAATGTAAATGACTTTCTCTAATTAGAAATAGAGCACACAAAAGTAAAAACTTTCCATCCCTTGTTTCCACTCTATCTCTTCCTTGCCTTCCCAACCAAACCTATCCAAAGGCTACATCTATGAGCTGTCTCCATTTCCTCATTGCCCTACTCAGTCTTCAACCCACAAAATATGTTTCCAATAAAGTCCCTATAATATGATGAATGCCCTACGATTTGCTAAGAAGTCAAGGACTTGTAGTCCACACTGCCCTTGAAACCTCAGCAGCACTCTGCAACATCAATCCACCTCTCCTCTGTAAAATGCTCTTGCCCTTGGCATCCATGACGTAAAGCGCTGCTAGTTGTCCTCTTGCGTGGTACCTTTTCCCTGCCTCCGTATCAGCACCACCTCCCTGTAAATCAGCGTGCCTTCTCACCCCCAGTGTCACTCCCTCCTCCCTTACAGGCTTTATTTTACTTCATAGCACCTATCACCACTTGATGTGTATTTATTATCTTCTCTTTCAACCAGAATGTAAGCTCTATAATCAGAGCAAATTTGCCTGTTTTGTGTAGTCTCCATGTCCTGGACATAAAACGGCATCGAGCATATAGCCACGCAAGGGAATTTATGTCTTTATCTCAGAATTCCTTCTGTAGCTCAAGACCTTTGGGTAAAATTGCTTACTTGAAATATTCTGCTTGGATGACATGCAAAATATGCAAAAAAGTATTGTGTATTTAATAGTTTTAAAGTAAACTCTTAATTTCTCCCACATCACTTGAAGATTAAAAACTCCAGTTTCTCTCTCAATATTTATTTCTTTTAGCGAATGACCCTTTGACCCAGCTTCTTGTGTAAGCCAAAAATCTGGGAGTCACCCTTGACTTTTCCCTCACCTTCCATGTGCAATCCATCATCAAGTTCTGTACTTCTCTCCATCTCAGCCACCAAGAAACGCGACCAAGCTCTCCTTGCTTTCCACCTGGACCACTGCAGTGACCTTCCCTCAGCTCAACCTGCCTCCACTCTGGCCTGTCTCCACAATGTACCTACAGTGTTATCTCTTCAAAGCGCACTTTGGATCAAGCTGCTCCCCAGCTCAAAACCCCTAAGTAGTTTTCCATTTCTCTTAGCATAAAGAAATTTAAAAATCCCCAGACAGTCCTCATGGCCGCTCTGCCCCTCCCCACCTCCCCATCCTTGTCCCACTCCAGGCTCCCTGCTCACTGTGCTCCAGCCACACTGTCCTGCCTATCACCATGTCACCTCTGCCCGCACGGCTCCCTTCGTCCATATAGGCACGTCCCCCTTCCACGTGGTCCAAGGGAATTCTGCTCATCCTTCAGATCTCAGTTCAGGCATCTCTTCCTTCAGAAAGCCTTCTCCAAGCCCCCTGCCAAGGTCAACCCCCAATTACAGGCTACAACGACCTGCTGCATCTCTCCGGGCACTGGGACGTGTGTGGGTCGTTCTGTTGTGCCTCTCACATTAAAGTAAATCCTCTGTGAGACATAGGTTTGTTTTTGCTCAAACAGGCTGAATGCAACTAGCTGCGTGGTACCTATTTGTTAAAAACATTAACCCATTAACCTTTTAGATTATTTTTAAATAAAAGCATTTCCTTCTCATTTGGCCACTAAAAAAAAAAACAGGTAAAGAAATAGAGAAGTCAAGTTATTCACTTAAAGAAATAAAATTAACAAACTTGGGCGATGATTCAAAAACACCCAAATCTGTGGTCCTACATATTTTAAACTCTCTGATATTCAGGAGCATCCTTTATAAAATGGAGCCAGAGAAACCTTTCTCCAAAGATTGTAATGAGGATGTATAAAATAATATCTACAAAATGCCCACCACAGTGCCTGGTATATTTCTCGGGCAGTCAGCAGAAATTTATTAGTGTCATTACTACCAATCCAGGAATATATGGGTCAGCCATTGGCACATATTTCAGAAGGCTGAGGCAAAGCAATTTACTTCAAGGAGAATAAACAAGAACATTCATTTTCTGGAGTTTTTACTTTTATTGTGCCTTAAACTTTAACAATATTGACCTAACCGTTCTAAACCAAAGCAATCAATACTGAAGAATGTGTGTTCGTGTGAAGATTTCAAACTGGATTCAAGTAGAAGGAACAGGATTCTTAAATGGGGAATGGAAGGACGTGAAATTCTTTTCATTCACCTGCCCGTCTCTGATCCATCCAGCCACCCATTGACCCAATGCATAAGTACTGAGTGACTACGATGCAGGCAGGATGCCAGTCATTTAACTCCAGCGTTCCTATCCTAATGGGACTTACACTATAATACAAATTAACTCAAACCATTATTCAGTTATACTGCCACCGTGCTAATAAAATACAAGTTGAGAGAACATGCCATACAAAATTTTGGGAAGATAGACTTATGGTCTAAAGATGAAAACAGGCATATTTCTGATTGCTAAAATCAATAATTTGACAAAGATCACAACAAGCTATGAGAACTAACATGGGGAACCAGACTCAAAAGCAGAGCTCACAACGGGAGTGAGTGAGAGCCAAGGCTCTCGGACCCCATGGTCAGATGGGGCAGAGGGGGGCGGGGATGTTGGAGAGAGGATGTACAGGAGCAGATGCTGGAGAGCGGTGCTGCTAGACAGGGAGGCTCTACCCACACCCCCTCCAATGGAGGCAGGAGAGGAGGCGATGCCCCCCTTAATCCAAACATGGAGGGCCTACCCAGGGAGCCTACAAAGACCCCCAGAGGCGGGGGAGACACAGAGGACCAGTGCCTGGTTCACTCCTCAGAATAGCAAGGCAGCTCTGGGCGGCAGGATAGAGGCTGAGGCATGGGGATAAACTCAGACGTCCCGAACGCGTGCGGGTAGAGGAAGCAGAGCTGAGGCACGTGGGGGAGAGAGCTGGCCTGGTGCCGTGTAAGGCCTGCTCAAGGGACCACCCAGTATGGCAGGGAGATTCATCCCAGAAAGTCCCGTGCATCAACCATCTCCTGTAGGAGGCAGAGGAGCACTGTGGGCTGAGCCAGCAGGGAGGGGCTGTGGATCACCACTGGGGGGCGCTAAGGTCGCACCCCAGGAGCAGCATGGAACAATGGCTCAAGGTCAAAGACACTGAAGGCAAACAGGCGTGCAGACAAATCCTGACCCCACCATTTCACCTCCCTGAGCCTCAGTTATTCCACTGCCAAGGGGGCTCCTGCTGGCTAGGGCATTATGTTGTTGTGAGGAAGAAGGAACAGGTACGTGAGCAGAGAAGGCCATCTGAAACCAGCTGGTAAGGAAAAGCCATAAAGGAAAAGATCTGGAAACATTTGACCTCAAAGTTTAACATTTCTTTATGACAAAAATTACCTAAACCAAAGTTAAAGGACAAACAACAGACTAAAAAGATATCTTTTCTATGCAATAGCTCAAAGAATTGGTATCTGAGATGTGTTTGGCAGGAGGTAAGAAACAAAATTTATAATATATCACTAAGGTGCAAATAATTCCCCCACCTAAAAAAAGCAAAGTTCTAAATGGGCATGTCATAGAAGAAGTAAAATAAAAGAAATAACAATAGCTAATAAACATGAAAATGCAAATTAGAACAAGTTAGTACATTTTACCCTTTGGATTGATATGGGAAATAGACTCATAAACTGCTGGTGGAAGTTTAAACTGGCACTTTGAAGGGCATTTTGGCAGTGTTTTTAAAAATTTAAATCTGCATCCCTGTGACTGATTTAGTAGTCTGGCATTTTGGTATCTCCCCTAGAGAAACCACACATTCGCATACAGAGGCATGTATAGAAATGCTTACTGAATCAACGCTCACAAAAGCGCCACAAACAGTGGTGTGCTGATAAACGTTTGGCTTCTCGAAGAAACAGATGTCCTTTGTCGTGTTTGCTGATTTCCTAGTGTAGAAGTGCCCTAAAGGCCAATTTCAACAATCAGCGTGAAGGCACAGAACCAGGGCTTGTGAGCTGGTGCCAGCTGGCTGCAGCACATCACACTCCCCAGTGGTACCGAGCAGACTCTGTGACAGTTAAAAATTTATACACTGCCTATCGGTGGGCACAACATGAAAAGAAATACAGCGGATATATACCAACAGGTCCACAGTGGCTTCTTTGGGGAGGGATGGGGTTTGGGATTTGGATAAAAGTCAAAGACATCTTTAGCTCTTTGACTTTATGTTTCAGTATTCTCGAGGAGAACTTGCTCATGGATCACTTATATAACAAAATTAATGAAATAACATAATCATGTTACTTATGCAAAATTAATGAAATAAACTAATGAACTAGCCAATCAATGCTGATTCCTTCAGTAGTACTCTTTCTCCTAGTGCCAGCCCTCCTGTACACTGGCTGAGGATAACAAATCAAGTTCATTCATTCATTCACTCACTCACTCATTCATTCAATAAATTATTACTGTGTGCCTGTTTTGTGCCAGGCAGCACAATAGATATGGTTACGACTAGGACGTACATCAAATCCCCAACCTGGCAACTTAGTCTGTCTGGGGCAAAACAGACATTAATGGGCAAACTTAATCGAGAAAGAGAGAAAGGAGGTATGCGGTAGGTGTGTATATGATATTGATAGTGTCACTCTCGAAATTCATGTCTACCTGGAACCTGTGAAGGTGAGCTCGTTTGGAAATAGGGTTTCTGCAGATGGAATAAAGTTAAGACAAGGCCATACTGGATTGAGGTGGGCCCTAATCCAGTGACTGGTACCCTTATGAGAACAGGGAAGCCTGGGCAAGACATGCAGGGAAGATGGCTGTGTGAAGACACAGGCAGAGCTTGGAGCCGTGTCTATAAGCCAGGGAAAGGCAGGAATGGCCAGGAACAGGCAGAGGCTGGGAGAAGCAAGAGGACCTTTCTCTAGAGCCTTCAGAGGGCAAGGCCCTGCCGACACCTTGGGCTGTAGGAGAACACAGTTCTCTTTCAGGCTGCCCAGTCCGTGGTGAAATGAACACAGTATAACACTGAGGATACCTTTAAGGACGGGGAAAGACAGGAGGGTGGGGTCCCTCTGCATTGATGACCCTGAAGGATGGTAGGAGAGGCCAGTGGGGTAGCAGAGGGAAAAGCGGACAGAGGGAGGAGGGAGTCATTTCAGGTCCAGGCACGTCGACAGGAAAAAGTAGAGACGTGGACGCCATGACAGGAGTCACCAGGGCTGGACTGGGCCTGGCAGGTCAGGGGCGGGCGGGGAGGGCTGATGCAAGAGGTGGCGAGGGTGGGTATTGAGGGAGCCTGGGAAGCCAGGTCCATCTGGATAATCAAAATATTTTTGTGACAGAAGCAAACAAGAAATACATTTTCTCAAAAACAAAACAAAATCTCCCTTGAGTCCCTTTCTACGATCACCTTGTAGAGTTCCACACAAGTGCCTGTGACATAACTGTCACACAGGAGATCTGTAACCACGTCAGTTTCCTCCTGGTGACAACCCCTGCCTGGACAGACTGGCACTGTACCTAAAGCAGAAGCCCTGACCAGCCGATTCTTCCTGCAAACACAACGTCCTCTCTGCATGGGTTTGCCTGCCTTCTCCATCCTTCCTGCCAAATCTCTCGTTTCCCCTTATCAGCTTGGTTTTCTGCTGAACACAATCCT
>PVKH010044267.1:0-10630 GCA_004027955.1 Chaetophractus vellerosus | reverse complement strand
GGGCTCCTGAGGGCTCTGGAGATACCCAGATCCTATATCTGGGCAGATAGCCCCAGAGTTTTGTTCCTTATCAGTGGACCCTAATTTGGACTTGTTGCTCCTGAGAGTGACAGAGTTGGACCCAAATATGTCTTCCCTGCACATGGTCCATCTGTCCCTTCTATTCAAACCTATATGTGGTGCTGGAGTTTGTAGGTGTACTTCCAGAGACTGGAGTCTTTGGGCTGTCCATGTGCCAGCTGGGCCCAGAATCTCGGTAGAGCTGCAACTCCTACTCTACAGCTCAATGGACTAACCTAGGACACCTGGAGGGGAAATGATGATGGACAACCGCTGTCCCTAGGAATGGAGAGACTATGTAGCTGCAGGCAGGATAATCCCATCCATCTTATCCATGGGATACAAACCCCCTGTCACTTGGAGGTGGAGTGGACATCACCATCTCAGACTCCTCAGGATTGGGGGAAGAGCTATGGACTAGAGTGGATTTACTGGTTTTCTGTTATAGACATATTGTGATTCAAGCAATGGAAGAAATTACAACACTGATGTGGAGCCAGTGGCCACTGGAGGCTCTGGGAGCAGGGAGAGGGAAAAGCAGTTGTAATACAGGGACTTTTTTGAGACTTGGGAATTGTCCTGAATGACATTGCAACGATAGATTTAGGCCATTTTATATCATCATATAACATGAAGATCTGTGTGGGAGAGAGTGTGGTCTACAATGTGAACTATGGTCCATGCAAAGCCCTAAGATGAGTATATCTATTGCAGGTGATGTGCCACACTAATGAAGGATGTTTATGTGGGAGGTTATGGGAGGTGTGGGGGGTGGGGCATATGGGAATCCCTATAATTTTTGTGTAAATTTATGTAATCCAAGTATCTTTTAAAAAATAAACAAAAATTATTTAAAAGAGAATCCCTTTTAATAATTTTAACTCATATAATCCTCCTAATTCTATGATGAAAGTCCTATTAGATTTCCCATTTGTTAGACAAGGAAGTTGAGTGACAATTGGGTAACTTGCCCACAATTGCACAACCAGGAAGTGTCAGATCCAAGCTGTCTGGGCCCCTGGGCTGGGCTCCTTACCACCCACTGTGCTGTTATTTCTTGGGGACCTGATATGCAATCAATGTTGTATTTTAAGTCTAACAGAAAATAATTCATAGATAAATAGCTTGGGCTTTGGAGCCAGACTTTGGTTTGAATCTAGCTCAGCCACTCACTAGCTGGGTGAACTGGAGAAATGTATTTAACTTCCTTTGTCTCTTTGTCCTTTTATTAAAAAAAGAAAAAAATAGGTCAACCTGTATGGGTATTGAGATAATTAGAAAAAAAAATGTCTTAAATACCAGGTATGGCCCCTGGGCTTTGTTAACACTTTGGTAGTAGCTAATAATAACAATGCATTAAATATTAATAATAAGGCAAAAAGTGTTAGAAAAAGAATGACCAATTTCAAGGATTATTTTTGGGAAACGACCTCCCGTGCACACTAAGAATTGAACCATTAGGTGTTTGGTTTTCAAACCCTACTTGCCTCAATAAAATAAAGTGTCTATTTGTCACACTTCCACTGTATGGTTAGAGTAAGAAGTACAGTAAATGGGTTCTTTTTCCTCTCCCTCCCCAAATTACATTTCCTTTTCCTCCCCAAATACATTATTAATCTCTTCTTTTCTAGCACTGATCAGATTCAAAACACCTTCCAAGGTATTTGTGGAATAAAAAAACTATTTGTTGTTGGCAGAAATTTTATATTTTCACTCTTTGCTAAGATTCAAAGGAAAGATCACTGCTTTTAAATTCTTATCTGTGAAGTTTTCCCTCGCTGTTCCGATTTGGCGGGATCTTTCCTTTTCCTGAATTGAATGAGTATTTGCATTGCTTTTTTTTTTTTTTTTTGGTATCATATTTTATTATCTAATATGCATATATCATTTTCAAAACTAGTTTCTTTCCAAGTCGGGGCCATAGACTTGATACTCTACCGTCAGTGAGCATAGTGCTTAATGGTTATTCAGTTGTGTCACTAGCTGGCAGGTATAAATCACACTCCGTTTAGGTCTGCATTCACGAATTCAAATTGTCATTGTAAATGACAGGAAGATAAGTGTTCCTATTTCTTTCTAGACTTCAACACTGGTGGTTGAGTCTGTAAAGGAAGGAAAGCGATAGATTGCATTTTAAGCTAAGAAGCATTTTTTTTTTTATTTGTAAAGAATTGCAGAGAGTTATCAGTGCTGAAAATAATCCCTTAGGTTTTAATTTATTAAAAACACTGGTATTTGGGGTAATTCTCATTCACTAGTATTATTTGGTATTTTAACATAAGAGTAAAGCCTAATAAACCTAAAATGTCTGTCCTAATGGGAAATATATGGATTGCATTAGAACAATATAGAATTTTAGCCATTTAAATGTAAAACAGTTGCAACGCAGAGCCAACAAAAATTTGGTAGCAGGAACAAAGCCTCACTCTGTGATATTTTGTTATAATCGTTTTTAGTATTTTTAAAAATAGTTTTCAAGGAATATTTGAAAACAATTTTAGGTTCTAGAAACAAAATACAAAATGATCCTGACACTCCTAAGAGAACTAGTTTCCCTTGAATGAGCTTCTCCAAACCTATTTATGAGTCTTTCACTTAATACAATAACGTGAATTTCATCCCTAGTCACACAGGCCTTCCAAAGGAATTAAGTTTCAGATAAGCCAAGAAAACGGGTGCGCGCTGGGTCTCTGGAAGACATTGACAATTCCCAAAAGGTAAGAATGACTGAATTATCTTTCTCTAGCTATAATATTAAAAAAGGGAGTTTAAGGAAGGTATGATTATTTCTTTTACTGACTTTTAATTCAGTCATTTTTAATGAATGGATATTTGAGATAGTTTTAAACTTACTTTAAATTCCATTTAATCATGTCATGGTCTACTGATCTAAAGGCAATCAGTATTTATTTTTCTTAACTGTGTTAAACAAATCTCTACTTACCATTCCTTGACTCTGCTGTGGTGTATGGGAAATTTGTTGATTATTTGCTTTACAGTAAAAGCATGTCTTTTCTAGAAGGTGGAGAAAGCACAAATATAGTTTCACATATCAACTCTAAAACTACCTAATGTTTTCATAGACAGCATTCAACTATATGTGGCATTCCGTTAATATTTAAAAAAGTAAACTTAAAGCATCTGATGCTCGAGTGGCTTCTAAAGGCAGTGTATAAAAATTATTTTCAGTTTACATGGTGTGTTTGATATTGTATTCATAACAGGAATTGTAGGAATTGACAGAACTATTTGTATGAATATATTTTAGGGGATCATAAATATTTATAATGATAAATGGCTACATTATTTGATTTTAAAGCTTTTCTAATAATGATTTATTTATATTAAATATAATATTGTATTTGTGGAAGTAATGTTTTATAAAAGCAATAACTTATAAACAGACTATGAGCTGGTACTCAGTTGAGCAAGATGAAGGAAAAAATTTTAAGGCATTAACCTTCAAATTCTGACAATCCCATTATGTATGCAATTTTATTTAATAAACTATATCAATGACTAGATGAAAAGTCATTGAAACAATATGGAAATAGTATGTACATAAGAATATGAGGAGATGGTACATGTATTAATCAACCACAGTGTGCTGATACAAAATACCAGAATCTGTTGGCTTTTATAAAGGTATTTATTTGGGGTAGAAGCTTATAGTCACAAGACCATAAAGTGTAAGTTACTTCCCTCACCAAAGTCTGTTGCCATGTGTTGAAGCAAGATGGCTGCCAAATCTTCAAGGGTTCAGGCTTCCTCTTCCTCTTAAGGCTCCATGGTCCTAGCTTCTTCCAATATCATCTGTAGGCTATAGACTAGGATAAGCCTTGTCCTCTCCCAGGGCTCGTTTCTCTCTGAAAATAATCCCTAGGTGCAGCTGATCTCTCTATCCAAAGGCCAGCTGTAAACTCTCAGGTGAAGGACTGATGTGTGTAGAATGAGTTGCTACAACGGTGCATTGAAACATAGGTTCAGGGCACAACAGAAATTTCAGCAAATGATCCCTTTCTCGTACAGAATAAAGAGTACAGAAAGGGCAAATCTTGTCACTCACACAGCACAGATTCCAAAAGAGCAGGGGAAGAAGTCCCATCACGGCAGATCTGGGGTGGCTGGAAACTGTGCAGGGACAAGGTTGGTTCATGGCAGCTCTGCATGCCCCACTTTGCATCAGAGAAGAGAGACAAATCTATACCGTTTGACTGTGGTTTTTGTTCACTGTGGCAGAAGGGGGCTCTGCCACTGAGAATTCCTGTTCTTGTGAGCATCTGGGGCTGCTTGTTCCTAGCTTCCAGGTTAGGGTCTGGCTGGGCCTTTTCATTGGATTTAACATCTCCCGCACGTTGTGGAATGGCACACAATAGAAAAGGAGGTGGGGACAGCGGAACACCTGAGGATGGCCGCTTAGCCCAGGTTGGCAACATCCCCAGAGAAGGAGGTGGGGGTAGGCGGGGGCTGGGCGATGGCTGCTTAACAGGTGTCTGTGATTTCCCTAGAAAAATGGATCAGTGAGGTTGGTTTGCAGTATAGTGATTGTTAAATTGCATTGGTTTTCTTAGGTAGCCAAGTTAGTGCATTTGCTAAGTTGAAGTATTTTCATATACTAGTCAAAATTAACTGAAATTGGTGGTCTTTAATTTTACTTTGAGTTATGCTGGCACTTACTTTAACTGGACCATTTAGGATCATATCTGATTTCTTATGTAGTCCCCACTTTTAAGCATGCCTGCAGGCATGTTTGGAAGTATTGTAACTTTTAGAAGATACTTCCTTAAGTGTTATCAGAAAGGCTTTCTGAACTCCCTGTGTAAAACACCCACTCATCACCATTACCTCCTTTATTCTTTTCTATAGCCCTTATCACCATTTGACATTGTTTCTATTAATTTGTTTGTTTTCTACCCCACCTCACCCTCTGCACTTAATCATGCAGTAGAGCTGGGTATTTATTTATATGCTCATTCTCACTGGTTTTTAATGAGCATCTTGAACAGTGTCTAGGACATAGCACAAACTTAATACGTGCTTTTGGAACAAGGCTCCTAAATAACTAAGCATGGAAAGCAGAACCCTTGGTGTTCTCTCTAGACTCCTCCAGAATAGTGGGTTTATTGACTCTGGAATTTCATAAACCAGCAAAATTTTCAACATTTGGGGGAATGGAAGAGGTTGATAACTTTTAATTTTGCTCCTAAGTGTATGAAAGCACACAAACAAATCTATCATGTAATTTCACTTTAACTTCATGAAAGGGTTTTAAAGTTGGTACCCAAGAGTATCATATTCTTGTAACTGGGTGGAGGTATTGTGCATGTGTGCACATGAGTGTGTGTGCATGTGGATACATGCAGGCACAACACATCTGTTTAAGCAAAATGCCTTTTAAATACTACTTGATATTCTTTGAAATTCCCTCATATTTATTTATTCCTAAGAAAGCATATTTTCCTATTGACTGCTCTGTTTTAGGAACTGTCCTGACAGCATACATATAAAGATGAGTATTTGTTTCTTACTTTCACAAAATTCACATTATAGCAGAAAAACATGAAAAATGATAACCACAATTAAACATATAAGGTCAATAGAAGAGAAATTAAGGAGAGATGAATGCAGAACCAGGAAACACAGAGCAATGGGACCCAAGCCTTGATGAGGGTAGGAAAAGGAAAAAGGGCAAAAGAAGGACTTGATGCCTGTTTTAGTCTGTTCGGCTGCTGGAAGCAATATACCAGAAATGGTTTGGCTTTTACAAAAGGGGCTTTATTAGCTTACAGGCTTACAGTTCCAAGGCTGGGGAAAATTTCCAAATTGAGTCATGATCAGGTGATGCTTTCTTCCCAAAGCCGGGCTGCTGGCAATCCTGGGCTCCTCTGTCACGTGGCAAGGCGGCTGTTGGTTTCTCCCTTCTCTCCTGTGTGTCATTGCTTCAACTTCTTGCTTCCATGGATTTCTCTCTCTCTCTTTGTCTGAATTTCATTCTCTTATAAAGGAATCCAGTAAGAGGATTAAGACCCAAGCCAGGCCATGCCCTACTGAAGAAACCTAATTAAAAAGTCCTACCCAAGACAAGTTTACACCCATAGGAATGGACTAGCTTCAAGTATACGATTTTTCTGTGGTCCATATAGCTCCAAACCATCACAATGCCCAAGTGCAACCTCACAAAAGGACTAAAAGTTGGTAGGTGAAGGAGAGTGAGAGAGCATGAATAAAAAACAAACAAACAAACAACAAAAAAACAGGAGATGAAAAGAACATGGTGCCTTGAGTTTTTATTTAGGAATTTTTTACATAGAAACCTCCTTTAAAAATGTTAAAAGTGACTTGCTCAAGATTACAAGATTACATTCTTGTCACTGGATAAATACAAACTTTCATAATTCACATCCAAGATTTTTTTTGGAGTGATTTTTAAAAAAATGAAACACTTTTATAGTGAGTACTTAGAAAGTTATAATAGGATCTTAATATATGTAAAGAGACTAGCATTGGTTTCTTCAAACTCAGCCTTGTCGCCTGGGTTGGTAAGTGATTTTTTAGATTATGCCAACATCATATGTTCAGTTCCTGAAAGCAAGTGGCAATTTTGTGTAAATTGGCTGCACAAGACAACTTCCTAATTTGGTGGATAATCACCTCTGCTATTATGAGAAATATTTAACTGGAACACTCTCCAGGAAGTTTCAAATCACAGATTGAAGTTGAGTTAGTGGTCACTGAAAAATAATCATCTTGCTTAGTCAAAGTTTCAGGAAGTATAAAAGTTAGGAAGCTGGCTCTATGTGGTCTTAGGGACTTAAACAATGAGTTTTAAACTCTATATTACCCCCAAATGTTCCCAAAGGTGAAGATCCAGGAAGGCATGAAAGTACTACAGCTATCTTACTTACCCTTGTATGCCCAGTACTTGGCCTTTGGTAGCGTGAAATAATATTTGGTGACTAGATTACTGAGTGCCCTTTTGAAGTCATTTCTGAGTGGATCAATATTGAAATACATTAAATCCATTCTTTCTAAGATTGAATTCTTATGAAACTTTGGAATTATACACTGGGATTACAATGGTGAGTTAAGCAGGCTTGGATTCTAAATTAGTGTGATGTAACAGTGTAGAGAAACGCAGAACAGAAACTTTCTTTTCTTATAGAACATAGATGTTCTCAGAGAACATCATTAGTGGTTAAAAATCTCTCTCATTGGGAAAGGCCCTGTAAATGATCTAGGATAGTTTTGTAACTTGGTTCCCTTTGGTCCCATTCTTTACAGCTTTAGCCACAAAGTTTTTACTGTAAGTCTGAGTACCAAGAAGCAAAAGTCGTGGGCTCTTGTGTTTAGTTTGAAGGGACAATAATGAGAACTGTTATTCTCTAAGAGCTACACATAATTTAAATTATTATGGAAATTTCAAATTTCTTTGTTTGAATTAAGAAATAAGGATTTATAATAAAGTGAACTTCAAATCATGATCTATGACTGGTTCAAATACAGTTGATTGATGAGCAGTTCTTGCTATTACTGTGAAATCTATACTGAAATAGACAACTATATAAATTCTTTGTGAAAACTTACATATGAACTCCTTTAGTCCTCAAGAGCTCATAAATTCCTCTGAAATTCTAATCTACTCTGCAAAGTTAAATTATTTGCAGGCTTCTTCTGGAGTCAGATGTTATTATCTCCTGTTGAATCCTCAACTAGGAGAGGAGAAAGTTCAGCTTCTCATTTTGAGGAGTATTTTAAGGCGTGTTTCAAATAAATAAACAGTGCCTAAGCTAAGAAGTTTTAGGACTCCTTTGCCAAAAGCTAGGTTTCTACTTCATGATAGCAGAACTGTCTCTTCCTTAACCCCTTTTCAGTTGTTGATGATTGGGTGCTTTTGGCACCTACATGTTTCTGTTGTAAGTGGATTAGAGAAAAGGTAATAGATATTTCTACCGAATTAAAGGTATCTGTTGCAGCTATTGTTGGCTGCATATTCAAAATCAATCTCCCCAACTACTCTTTTTTCTGTTAAACTTGATTTTGCTCAAGTATGGGGAGGGGGTAGTAATATGCCTGAAGATAATGGTCCCCCACCCCGCCACAGTTTTAGGGATGGAGCTGTGATTAGTCTATGCCGATTGTGTTACCTATGCTTCCCTGTGCTAGCTTTGTTTTAGGAATGGGCACAAAACCCACCTCTGGCCAATGGTACATGAGAGAAGTCTGCTGGGAAAGATTTTCCTCCTTGAGAAAAGGAACATTTGAGATATCTTGGCCTCCTTTCCTGCTTTGGAAATATTGTTTGAGGATGTGATGTTTGGAGCTATGTTAGCTATTATATGATCATAAGCCCAAAGCCCAGAAAATCTCAGAGAAACTGATCCAGAATATTAACTATTGAAAATACTGAGTTAACCCACCCTGGCACTGCCTTGCCTCTCAACATCTTGTTTTGAAATAATTATGAGTCTGTATCAATTAAGCAACATTTTATTACACGATGGCAAAAGCATCCTAACAAGCATAGTGCCAAAAAAAGTTACTATTTAAGAAATTAAAACTTTTACATCTAATTTGACCAGAAAAATCCAAAATATAAGTTTCAGAATAAGTAAACTATGCCACTGTACAAATACTGTCTATAAGTCTACTGCAGAAGTGAAAAGTACAATCACTTAATCAGACATTTTGTCTGCATGGTGCAGAACAAATGCAAGGATTATATATAATCATTTCGATGATTTAGAATCTTCCCTCCCCTTTTTATAATTATACTTGGTACTATGCCTGTCTGCTCTTCAGCTTCTTCTTTTTGAAAACCATGCCCCTTGTTAAAATTTATTAAAAGTGGCAGAAGGATAAATATTGTGATTTATAAACGATAAAGAAGAGATTCATATGGCGACCTATGCTTTTGTTTGAAAGTCAACTACATGCTTTAAGCTGTGGTGTGGCCTTGAGACATGGTCTCTACCCTTTAGTCTAGAATCGCTGGAGAGATAAGAGAAAGACACATGAAAGCACAGAAAGTAATACAAGGACAAATGCTAAGATTGTGAAATATGGGTGATAACGCCTATGGGAATTTAGTAGTGAAGGTGGGCTGAGAGTGAACGTGAATCAGGGAAGATTTGATGGAGAAAATGGGTCTTGAAGTGGGTTAGGATTTGAGTAGAGGAAAGGAAAGAACAGGCAATAGATCTGGATCTGTTCGCTCCAGTTGAGGAAAATGATGAGAAGAAAGCCCCAGAAGTGATATTGGATTATAGTGAAACAATACTGAATATGAAAACTAGTAATGGAATTATACTTATAAGAATGCATATTAATGATTAAGATAATTATTACATTAAGCTGAATTCTTGGGAAGGGTGGATAGCACAAAAGGGGAGTATCTCTTGTTCTTAGAAGTGCATTGCTTTGGATACATCTTTCACTTCTGTTTTTCTAAAGTTGGTACAGGGAACAGCCCTCTCACCAGGAAAAGGAGTCACTTATTCTATCTAGTGGATATGACTAACTGCTAAGTATTGTTTAAGATTATTGAGTGGTTCTATGCTCATGTGGTTTCACTTAGGGATGGAATAACATTCTCTATTATGGCAGTTTCTCATAAATGTCTCTGAATATATTCCTGTAAATTACACAGAATCGAGGTTTGCTAAGGCAGGCTGCTTTTATATTAGGTTGATGACAGCGATGACCAGTTTTGTGCAATATTGAACTAATATTTGATTTAAAATTAATGATACATTGGCTTAACCATTTTGCTATTTCTAAAGAAAAATAAGCTCTCTTCATTTAAATAAGCACGAGTAGAGGTTTTATCCAAATTCATAAGCTATGTCTATATTCTAATGTCCTTTACCAATTAATTTGATTAAAAATGCAGTTGTTTAGTTGACTTTCACAACTTTTCAAGCAAATCTTTTTGTCCTATCGGTGAGAGTTATGTACATGTTTAATTTAAAAAGCATGTTAGATATTCAGCGTTCCCACTAACTTTCTACAGACCTGCTAATGTCTTATTTTCCTCTGTGTAAAGTGAGGATAATAATAACTGCTGTGATGCTGGTAAAATTATCTTGTGTGAATCAGCTTCCCCTTTATTCAGATAGAGTCAGATGCAGGAGATGTCATAGTAATTAAAGCAGAAGAAAGATAAAGAAGAAAAGGGGAAGGACAAAGTAGAGGAAGTTGACTGAAGCCACAAAAAATCTGGTGGGGAAAGAATTGTTATGCTGTACTGGCAGGAGGAGTAGAAAGAACTATGGAGGTCTGGCTGTGGTAACTGAGTCTAGGCAAAGGTTCTCCCCACGGCTTCACTTTAAGGAGTGATGAGCACCAGGCGGCTGTTGGAGGCCTAATCCACAGGAACTCTGGACTGGAAAAGAGAGAAAGTTTGTACATTGGGACAGGCTGGAGGGAAAGAGGAAATGAAAATGTAGAAGAAGTAACAAAAAAAAGAGAAGACAGGAATTTGGGATTGGTTTCCTCTCTTCCTTATCATCTATAAAGGTGTAAGGAATTTTGGACCATGGGGTATGAGAGAGAGCAAAAGAGATGCAGCACA
>PVKH010044266.1:0-10627 GCA_004027955.1 Chaetophractus vellerosus | reverse complement strand
TTATATATATATATTTTTTCACATTTTTTGAAAAAAAGAACCCAATCCTTTAATAACATCCTGTTTTCTTTTCTCTATTTTTTTAACTTTTTAAATTATTTTTTTATTTTTAAGTTCTCATATATTTTAACTCTTACATTTAAATAGCATTATTATTTCATTTTCCTTTATTGCAATTGGCTATTGTTATGGCTTCACCTTTGAAGAGGCTAGGGATCACAGAAGAGTCACAACAGGGATGGGAAAGGATCATTGGTGGGGAGGGTCAAGGATGGGAGTGCATGGGAGGAAGTCCATCCGAACATGCATAAAAGGCATGCATACTTGTTCAAATGCTTATCGGGCATGGTCACAGGGTGAAGAATTACTCAATAAGTGGGAGAACACTGAATTCCCATCCTGGAGAGCTCTGCCATATCTTCCAGGAGAGTAGCAACATCCCCCCAAGTGCAGGGGCAGTGTCTGGCAAAGGAGGATGATCCATTGATGGGCCCTTGTTATTGAAGACTAGCCTTATGAGTCTTTGCTCTTGAAACTGAAGCAGCCTAGTGTTATGGGGTGCCTAAGAGTTGCCCCTGGAGAACCTCCTTGTGGCTCAAATGTGGCCTCTCTCTAAGCCAAACTCAGCATATGAATGCATTACCTTCCTCCCAGCCTTGGACATGACTCCCGGCGATGAGCCTCCCTGGCAATGAGGGATTAGTAACAAATGCCAATGGGATGTATGACTAGAAAAAGACTGAATAAAAGGGGGAAATGGTAAAGACAAATGAGTTCATAGGGCTAAGAGACTTCAAAGTGTGTCAGGAGGTCAACCTGAGCTTATACTTATTCAGATCCCAGTAGGATCTCCTAGGCTTCCAATATGGATACCACCCCAGAGGGCCTCCTGAGGGCTTTGGAGATATCCAGGTCCTATGTCATGACAGATAGCCCCAGAGATTGGTGCCTTACCAGTGGGCCCTAATTTGGAATCCTTGCTGCTGAGAGTGTCAGAGTCTGACTGAAATATGTCTTCACTGAACATGGTCCATCTCTCTCTTCTATTCAAACCTATATTTGATGCCAGAGTTTTATGTGTACTTCCATAAACCAGAGACTATGGGCTGTCCATGTGCCAACTGGGTCCAGAGACACTGTGGACCTGCAACTCCTATGCTACAACACAATGGACTCACCCAGGACACCTAGTTGGGAGTTGATGATGGACAACGGCTATCCTGGGGAATGGAGAGAGCCTGCAGCTGCAGGCAGGATAATTTCTTCCATCATATCCATGGGATATATCCCCCCTCTCACTTGGTGTTGGAGGGAACATCAACATCCTAGACTCCTCAGGATTGGGGGAAGAGCTATGGACTAGAGTGGACTTGTTGGTGACCTGTTATAGACTTGTTGTGATTCATGCAATGGAAAAAATTACAAAATCATGTGGAGCCAGGGGCCACTGGACTCTTTGGGGGCAGGGAGATGGAAGGGCAGTTGTAATACAGGGGCTTTTTTGGGAGTTGGGAATTGTCTTCGGTGATGTTGCAATGGAGGATATAGGCCATTTTATATCATCATGTATCATGCAGAACTGTGTGGGAGAGAGGGTGGTCTACAGTCTGAACTGTGGTCCATGCATGGTGGCAAAGCCCCAAAATGTGTATATCTATTACAGGTGATGTGTGACACTGATGAAGGATGTATATGTTGGAGGTTGTAGGAGGTATGGGAAGTGGGGTATATGGCTACTCCTAAAATTTCTGTGAAACATTTATGTAAATTGATGTATCCTTAAAAAAATAAAATAAAATAAAAAGTTTTACTTTTCAATTTGGGCTCCCTATTTTTGTCCTGCTTGCTATTTGTGGTGATGGGAAACACTTTTAATTCCTGTAGACTGGACACATAGGCAACAGTTTCTCTCTCTAGGGAGTCCCAATCAACTTCATGAGGCTTGAGGTTTGTTTTTACTTGCATGGTGTTGGTGGGGTCATTAGTCATTGCCCCCGAAGGTGAGAGTCCAACATCAGGTCCTTGTCCTGCTGGTAAACAGCAGCACTGAGGAGGGCCCATGAACATTTCATTTGAGTCTTACATTAATTAAGCAACTTAGGAACATAATCCGGTGTCTTAGGTGGTTCTGATACAATATGCGCAGGCCCACTTTTCTTACACAATAGTTCCTTAGCTACCTCTCACAAGAAATTAGATCTTCTTTAGACCAAAGGGTCAGTGAAGAAAGAGCAACAGCATGGAGACAGTAGCAAAATAAGGATTGCAGACACTTGCTTCACCATTGTGTGTGGGGTGCCATTATGCTTCCAATGGAGGAGGTGACCCTTCAAACAAGGGGTGTGTTAAGACCCTAACACATGGGCCATAAACTGAGTGGTTGGAGTCTCCCACAGCAGTATCCCAACTGCTGTGGACCAGTTGCTGAGAGGCCTATCACCCTCACTTTATCCTCACATGCTTTCAGTCCCAGCCATCTCACTCATCCGCCACAGCTCCAGACAAGTGTTGCCTGTCCCTGTGGTCCAGGCTTCTACAGCTGTGCCCATCAGAAGCCTTCCTTATGTAGCCAGTGCTACTCAGTGATGCAGTGTCAGTGTCAACTGCCAATAGTATTTCCCATTTGGGGGAGCACTCAAATCCACAGGGCCTGACTCTTGCTATACCAGGATTAGCAGATCCTGAGGAGAAAGTAGAACTATATGACCATTAATTTGGGGTGGGAAGTCTAGGCAACACCTGGCAGAGGAAACAGGTGGCAGCAAAAAGTAACATGGACATTGTTCAGAAAGCCATGGAACTTTCCTATTGTTAGTTCTCTGAGAAAGCCAGTTAGCAAGCTGAGAGCAGCCAAAAGCTTTTATTCCTCAATTCCCATGGTCATGAACAACTCTCTGTAATGTCTACTTGTTTCAAACCTGTTAAGATGGATTTTGAATTCAGGTCCTGGTGGAGAGCAGGTGCAATAAAATGGGAACCTGAGTCCATAATGCATTAGGAAAGACTTTGTTACTCACAGTTCTCAAGGAGAGGTGGGTATCACGAGGAGCTGAAAGGAAATGCAATCATCTCAGGTGGCTCATCCAGCATTTTGGAGCACTCAAGCTGAGAAAGTAGACCAGAGTGATTATATTTTTATTGGGGCCAATGTTGGATGTTAGTAGATTCCCCATGAGAGTCAAGGTTTGATTAGTTTAAAGCAAGTCCATGAAAAGGCCCTGGGGGTTATATGGCATTGTTTTATGTTTCTCTTGTCCTTTGCAACAAGCTTGAGGTTTTGCATGAGGTCTGTGGGTGCTATTTGTGGTAGTCTCATATATAGGTTTGGGCTCATGAGATGTTCATGCCCCAGGGCTGGAATGAGGCTTATTAACAAGTTCAGTGGTCAGTGTTGACTTGGGTGGTTTAGCAAAAGAAAGGTGAATGCTGTGGGGGCAACACACAAAATTAAATTATGCATCCTGAAATCACACTTTTCAGTATATACTAAAAATATTGAAAGGAGGAATTCAAACCTATATTTGTACACCAATGTTGAAGCAGTATTATTTGTAATAGCTAAAAGGTGGAAGCAATCCTTGTGTCCAAAAACAGATAAATGGATAAAGAAAATTTGGAACTTACACACAATGAAATGTATTTCATTTGTGAGGAAAGATGAAGTTTTGATGCATTCTATAGCATGCTTGAAAAATGGCAAAGATATTATGTTGAATAGGCTAAATACAAAGAAAAATATTATATTATTTCACTTAAATGTAATGCCTAGAAAAAGCAAAGAGACAGAGTTTCTGTTTAAGGTGATTAAAATATTTTGGAAATGTTTGATGGCAATTGTAGCACAAGATTGCAAATATAATTAATATCACTTGAGTGAATATATGAAAGTATTTAATTTGGGAAATCTGTGTTGTATATGCATCATCATTATACTTAAAAACATAAAAGGAATGAAGTGTTGACACTTGCTCCAGCATGAATGAACCTTGGAACCACTATACTAAGTTAACAGATTCAGTCACAACTGAACACATACTTAAAGATTTATTTAATATATGAAATTCCAGATTAGGGAAATCTATAGAGATAGAAAGTAGATTGTTGGTTGCTTAGGGCTAGATGGAAGGAGAATGAATAGGAGAATGATAATCTAGAGATTTCTTTGTTTCTTTGTGAAGTGATGAGCATATTCCAAATTTGACTCTGGTGATGGTGGCACATATCTGTGAATCAAGTACAAACCATTGATTTATGCAGTTAAGTGTGTTAACTTTAAGGTATATGTCTTATAACTCAACAAACTTATTATAAAAAGAATATCAAATATTGTCTGGAGAGAAGGGAAGGGACAGGAAGGAATTAAAGAGGTATAAGAAAAATTTTGTCAGTTCACTATCTCTTTTGCAGTGGTGGTTACACACATGTGTAGGTACATAAATACTTACTGAATTTTACACTTAATATATAAAATGATTATATGGTAATTGTATATCAATATGAACTAAATTTTTATTCCTGTTTTTTACATTTCATTTACATATTCACTAGTAAATATATAGGCTTTTAATAAGTGTTACACTCTAGTTTAGTTCTGACAAACAGGAGGTCTATTCAGAATGATTAAAACTCTCTTGCATTTCTCTTCTGTTCTCAGGGTTAATTCCAGCAGCCTGGAGTTCACCTGAGCCATTTCACTGAGGTTTCTGTGATAATGGCTCTCAGTGGGGAGAGAATGGGACTATCTCAGGCACATCATGACTAGGCCTGATGTACCTGGTTCTCATTTCTCAGATGAAAAGGGGGAAAGGAAAAGTGAGGTGTGTGTTGTATATTGAAAAATCTGCACCATTTTGGTACACAGCATACCACAGCCAAGGAACTATTCTCATGGTGACCTCCTGAACCAGCACATCTTCTAGCTGTCATCTTTCCAGCCCTATATCTTCACACAGTTCCCTGTGTTTCCTCATCCCAAAGCCAATACTGCATTCCATGTTGTTTCACCATTCACAGCATTTGTTTGTAATACTGGAAACATCTTCTATGATTAAGAGTCTTTGTATAATCCTCAATACTTTACCCAGATTCTGGTTCAATCTTTTCAAGTTTCTGGAGTAATAGAAGGCAGAGACAAAATATTTAACCCTCAGACTCATTGATTCTAGAGTGAGTTCCTGGCTTGCTGCAAGCAGCTCTGTCCCTCTGTGTCATTCACCTTCAATCTCACAACCTTCTTTCCCAGGATTCCATGAGTGTGGGATGACTTGGCATGGGGTGCCAGATATTGTCCTTAATTCACAAAACCTGCCATCATAAATTGAGACTTCAACATCCAGATTGAATACAGTTTACCTCTCCTCACTGCCTCCAACACTTCTTGCAGAGCTAGAGATATCTGCTCTATATGCTTCTTATTTGAAATTCAATTCATTAATATTATTAAACACTAGATGGCAATAACCTGCATTCAAGTTCATTTCATGATATGATAAAATGGATGGGATTTTTAGAAGCAAGTGGATCTAAATAGGTCAATGTGCAGGTGAGGGCACTGAGACTGGGGGTGGTTTTCCTGCCAAATTTGCACAGGTAAGATAGCTCAAGGACAGAAGCTGAAGCTGTGGAGGTGTTCCCCATGCAGTCATGTTGGTCAGAGATGAGGGCTCACCCAGAAAATAACTTTGGTGGTAATATCTCACAGTTCTGAAACCTCACTATGATTTCACATTCAGCATGACTGACTACTGTGTAATGACATCAACAAAATTGTGAAAAGGCAGCTCCAAGTGCCCATCTTTCCACAGACGCTGAAAAACAAGCAGAAACTGTCATAACCAACTTTATCAGGGATTTTACTTATTACATATATGTAATATATGGGATAATGACAAAATGACCATATTCCCAAAGTCCTCCTTGATCCTTGGTCAAATTTGGCTCCCTGCCCAACTCATTCAACACATTTCTGGGTTGGAAGTAGAGGAACTTGGTCTTGGTAATGGTGCACCCCAGGGAGAGGACTGCGTCCTCTGGGAGATCAGCCAGCATCTTCCTGCCAAGGGTCCCCATAAGACAAGGACCTCCCCTCACCTTCTTTCACTTTACATACAGAGTTACCTCCCAAATGCAAATCACCACATGGGCAGACAGATGAAACCATGGTGCTCATTTACTTAAATTAAGGTTCCGCACAGTCTGGAAAATACTTTCTAGAGTCTTGGACCTCAACCAGAAGAACATGAAAGCCTTGTGGTACTTCCTCTTCCTGGTGGCAGCTCCCAGAGGTGAGTGTCTCAGGATTCAGCCATGAAGGTAAAGGGGATGCTGCCTCTGAGCACAGGACTCACTGTGCTTCTCCTTGTCCTCAGGTGTCCTGTCCCAGGTGCAGCTGCAGCAGTCAGGACCTGGCCTGGTGAAGCCCTCCCAGACCCTGTCCCTCACCTGCACTGTCTCTGGAATCTCTTTAAGCAGCATTGGTGTGAACTGGATCCCCGAGGCTCCAGGAAGGTGGTTGGAATGGGTTGGTACCATGGGGTATGATGGAAAATCATACTATAACCCAACACTTAAAACCCGACTTGGCATCACCAGAGACACTTCCAAGAACAAGGTGGATTTAAAGCTGAGCAGCCTGACAGCTGAGGACACAGCCACATATTACTGTACAGCAGGGCCAGTGAGAGGAAGTCAGGGTGAGCCCAGACACAAACCTCCCCTGCAGGGCACAGGTGGGGGCTGGGCTGCAGGGGCTGCTCAGGACCACCAGGGGTCACACATGGGCCAGCCTAGGAGCAGGTGCAGAGAATGTTTGGGGAGGACTTTCCTGGCCTTGCCTGGGGTTTCACTTCTTTCTTTACAGGAATTAATCCCGCAGAGAACTGACATCGAGTCTTCTCAAAAATGCTATCAAGATTCAAACCACCTAAAGATTTTTAAAAAATGTTTTTACATATCTGTTTATGGTTCCCCACCCCTGCACTTTCCACTGGATATGGCTGAAAGCTTAAACAAAACTTGCTTTCATTGGACTTTGTGCAGTTAATTCCCTTAATTTAAGTAACTCCCCTGAGTATGTCCATGAAAAAAATCGCCCTCTCCACCATCATGGAGAGCTTGTGCCCTCAGATGGAAGGTCAGGAAGAGGGAAACCCTGGCATGGCCTGAGGGGCAGCATCCAGGGGCTTCAGTTTGTTCTCTCCAGGCTTCATGGCATCAAGGACCAGGTCCCTGTGCTTGTATAAAATCACTTTTAAAATCTGAGGCTATTACATGGATGCTACTTACACACACTCAGTTTTTTAATGTATACCTTAGAAGGTGATAAATTATAAAATAAAATAACAGACTCACATTGTTTGTTTATTTTTTCCTTGTCCAAAGAGCTTCCCTAAAACCATTTATACTTAAGGTCTTTTTTATTTTAATTTTCATGGGTATATTAATCAATCATTAATCTATATATTCTTTTACCCTGGAATATCAAGTATTTTCCTATAAATAAAATGTCAAGCACCAAACTTACAGTTTTCTGTGAAGAAGTCATGGTCAACAGGAAGAAACAATTTACACACTTAATCCTTTTGGAAAAAGCACAGATTTCTGCAGGCAGAGCTGGTGTGACATCCTCCCAGGAAGCCCAGTGTCTTTCAGACTTGTGCCCAGTCCCCATATTCCAGGACATCCTGGAAGCTGAGGACATCTCCACCTGCTTCCACCCCACCCAGCACCTCTGATTGGGAAATAGCTCTCTTCTTGGTGTGTCTTGTATTTAGGGAGTGAGAGTTTCTATTTCTGGTTGTGAAGGCCCAGGTGCATTTCCCAGAATCCAGCCCAGGAGGAAGGATGTCCTTCCAGAATAATAGCATATCCTGTGAGATAACTGGCTCCTTTTCCATTGCCTTTTCAGAATTCCAGCTTCCTGGCAAAAGGGTGGGATATGTGGGCAGGATCTATAGTGGTGAGTACATCATCCACAGAGCAGCCACCAGGTCTCACGACAGCCTCATGAAGGATCCTCCAGTGTCAGGTTCATGAGAGATGAGCCTCTGAGCTGAGAGGAAACAGGGGTGCATATTGCTGTGCTTGTTAACACCAGGCCACAGTGCAGGCAGGAGATGCAAACATCCAACCATGCGACAAACTTGCAAAGTAGGAATGTAGAGGGACATTCTGAAAATGATCAAGGGAATGTACAAAAACCTATAGGTTCCCCTGATGGGAAGCCTACCAAGGAGCCCCTGGGAATTCTGAGAAACCTTTTATATACTTATTGAGATGAATATTTTTTAAAAATTATTTTACTTTATGAGCAAAGCAAATTAAACTAATGTATTTCCAAATGTTTTCTGAGACATGCATTCACTGAGATAGACCTTACTTGATCATGATTTAATACCTTTTCATGTGTTTCCAGGTTTGATTTGCTAATATTGCATCAAATTTTTTTTCTTGTAAATTTATGAGGGCTTTTGGGAAAATTTCATTTTCATAGTGACTAAGTCAATTTTTATTAGTAGTATTATTCTGTTCTCATAAAAGTGTACTTTATTTTGGTTATATGTTCTTTGTCATAAATGTGTTTAAAAATTTTTTTCTTTATAGCATGACTTTAAATTTAGTGAAAGTTATTTTATTAATTATTATGTTTTTATTTCATTTTAATGTACTCATTCTATTCTGGAGACCTTTGATCTAAAAAGTTGACATCATCTGACCCATGGACTCCACTGCAGTGTTGGGTCAGGGACACCATTGCCCAAGACACAGACTCATCCAAGAGGGGAGGACCAGAAGGCCCATCCCAGACACTGGCCCACAGGGATTCTGACCTCCTGCCACACTCACTGTTTTGGGCCCCTTTGTCTTGACCAGCACCTGTTTCTGTTCCTGGGAGGGATGCCCTGCTCAGTCCTTTCCCTAGGTTTTCCCATGGGGCTCTCTGTCCATTGAGAATAGGGCTCTCTGGGCTCTATATCCAGTGTGTGCAAGTATGTGTACATGTTTGAGTGTGCACACATGTGTACATGCTTGTGAGTGTATGTCAGTGTATTACTGGATAGTAGATGGGTGAGTGTGCATGTGTGCTGTGTGCATGTGTGTCCCAGTGTGCCTGCATGTGTGTGTGCTTGTGTTACAGGTAGAGTAAATGAGTGAATCAGCTTTCATCCCCATTGTTCTGCACTTGCAGGTGTTCTCTGATGTGACCTTATAATAGAGGAGCATCACAGAGAAAAGAGACACCCTGAAATCCCCAAAATCTCTGGATTCACCATGCATGGCCTGAGTAAGAGCATCTGGCAGACTTCATGGAAGGGGCCCCTGGGGTTTCCATGGAATCCTGTGTTTGGTCTCCCTGCAGAGTACCCTGGGTTACTAAATTCCAGATGCAGCCCCTCACATTCATTTCCTGCAGGAGGCCAGGCCCCATCTCCAGCTCTTAAACAGGAGGTCCTGGTCTGCTCTATTAATCTTTCTCATCCAACTTCTGTTAACTTTCCTTTTAACTACTTTCAGGCTTTGGAGTTATGTGTTATATCATTTCAAAATATATATATTTTTATTATTTTTAAAAAGATACTTAGATTACATAAGGTTACATAATAATATAGAGGATTCCCATATGCCCTGCTCCTGACACATCCCACATTTTCCCACATTAACAATATCCTTCATTAGTGTGGTACATTCATTACAATTGATGAAAACCTTTTGGAGTATTGCCACTAAGCATGGATTATAATTTACATGGTAATTACACTCTTTCCCTGACAATTTTGTAGTTTATGGCAATATATATAATAGCCTGTCTGTTGTTGTAATGTCATGCAGGACAATTCCCAACTCCCAAACATGCACCCATATTTCACATGTCTTTCCCTCTCCCTGCCTTCAGAACCTCCAGTGGTGGCTGACTCCACATCTATAATATAATTTCTTTCATTGCTAGAATCACAATAATTCTAGAGTGGAATACCATTAAGTCTATTTTAGTACATAGTTCATTCCCCAATCCTGAGGATTCTGGGATGGTGATGCCCACTCCACCTGCAATTGAGAAGGGGCAGATGGATGAGACTCTCTTGCTTGCAGTTGTAGACTCTCTTTGTTCTTTGGGATGGCCTTTGTCCATTGTCATCTCCTTGTTAGTTGTCCTGGGTGAGTCAAATGAAATAGAGAGTAGGCATTACAATTATATGGAGATTCAAGGCCCAGCTGTCACATGGACAGCCCAAAGATTGTAGTCTCTTGGAAGTACACCTAGAAACCCTAAAACTAAATATAAGTCCAAATAGAAAATTCAGAAGAGCCTGTTTATGGAAACCACAACTGAGCCCTATTCTGTCACATGAGGGAGAATAAATTCCAACATAGGGCCCACTGGCAAGACATCAAAATCATGAACAATATACCCTAACTATAGTGTCTGGATGTTTCCAGAGCCCTCTTGAGCCCCACTATTTGAGGTAGTATTTACTTTGGCACTCAAAGAGATCCTGTTGAGACACGCATAAGCATAATCTCAGGAATGATCTCCTGACTCATTTTGAAGTATCTTAGCCATATAAACTCATTTGTCTCCACATTTTCCCCCTTTGGTCAAGGTCTTTTTCCAGTTGCATTGCCAGTT
>PVKH010044265.1:0-10625 GCA_004027955.1 Chaetophractus vellerosus | reverse complement strand
GGTTGTAAATATAGTCGTTGGACTGGGGCAGGGCATAGATGCCACTGCTCTGACCCCACTCTTCCACTACTGAAGCAAAAAGATTCAGAGGTTAATGCTCCACGGAATTCTCCCCAGACCCAGCTGCCAATGGAAGGCAATGGCTGTTAGTATCTGGATAAAAATGTTCACTTTTAAAAAAAATTCGTTTGAAAACGACAAAACACTTCCAGGACACTGGGCCTTAGGAAAGCAGGCAGTCTTGAGGCAAGAGACTTCCGCACGTGTTTTGCAAGGTGCAAAATATGAATAGTCCTGTCCCAGAGAATTAATCCTTAATGTCACAACCATGAAAACATGACTGGGAAAGAACTCGGGAAAATACCTTGTAAGAGAATGTTGGCAACGTACGTGCTTCGTGCACAGTGAGCTAGATGAGATTTTATAATCCAGAGGGGTTATTGACTGGCGCAGAGGTGGAATTTCCTCTGGGGTGACATAGCTAAGATTGAAATGGAGCCAAAGACTTTGGCATGCCCTGTTATTGAACTGAATCAGACATGCTTCAGGATGTGAAAAGCAGATCTTTTCACTTCCTACTGTACCTTTGTTAAAAGAATGATAAATTTTAGTGGCTTAAGCAATTCTGATCTGTCAAATGAATCTAAGCCACAATAGCATCAAAATGCAAGTGTAGTGACCCAATGCATTTTGATCAGAGTTCTTGAATTTGCTGAGGAACACAGGCTTTTCAAAGCATCTCTGGGTCATCTGTAAAGTTCTAATATTTTCAAGGATGCTGATGATCAAACAAGTCCAGCAAATAATAAACTCTTTCAACTTGCAACTTAAATAATGGGATCTTTATTTCCCCCCCTTTATTTATGGAAAATTGTTCTTGAATAAGTATTTTAAAAACCACTTGTAGTAAACACAAATCATTTTGTTTTTGATTGTCCACCATCAAATGGCACCCATTTTCATAATGAGAAAATATCCATGTGCTTAAATTTAGCTAATTAACTAGCTAATAAAACAAAAATAAACTAAAGGATCTGCAGACAATGGAGACACTGAGCAGTAAAAACAAAGCTCCATGACTCAGATAATTTATCTCTGTATCCCCGGGGCTAGTAGGTGCTCAGCAAATGTTTGCAAAATTGATTTGAATTCAGCCTTTTGAGAGACATTTAATCAATAAAGCATTTTCCCCCTAAATTAATTATTTTCTAAAGGCTGCTCCTTCTTCATTTGAAACCCTTGAAAGCATCCCATTAACCCCTTTAAATGTTCCATCATATATTGTTAAGACTTTCTCTTACTTTGCTTTTAAAAAGAGTGCACTAGTTTTGGCCATGGAGACAATGCCTTGGAAACAGAAGTTCTGACTTGAGTCCTGGTAGAAATATCTGGCCATGCCTCAACAGCAAAAGATACATCATAGAGAATTTAACAAAATCGGCAGCGAGAACTTGAGCTAAAGTACATTCTTAAATACACAAGCTTACGACAGCAGCAAAATAAATAAATACGTCGTAGGGATTTTTCAGAAAGCCTCAAGTCCTTGAGGATGTTTACTGGTTTCTAGAGTAAACTTCTAAATCCACCAGATCCCCTAAGGAAATGGGGGCAGGTTTGAAAGCCCTTGGCCCAGTTGCATTGGCATTCGCATTCGGAGGAAAAGGTCCAAACTCCCACCTCTTTCTATGCCAACCCTTTCCTGCCCCCAAGGCACTTGGCGCTCTCCTGGGAGGAGTGCAGAGAATATTTTATTTTTTAAAATGTGGTGCTAGTTCTGATCCTGGAGCCAGATTAGAGTCATTCATAAAACATTCCTTGCCTACCAATAAATATTCTTCTAGTAGTTGGTTGAGGGAACAATCTCTTATAAAGTTAGTCTTGCAGTTACTGAGAAACCTTTCTTTTCTGCTTTAAGAAAAGGGTAATTCCGGCATCTAAGTTGCCCTTTCCCTGTGGCCATCTGGTATCTGCCCACCTGCTTTCAAGCTTAAGCTTCACTTCCTCTAAGAAGAGTCTTCCCAACCCAGGTGGAGGTGGGTTTAAGTGAGCCTAGCAGAGGTTAGGAACTGCGCTTTAGAGCCTTAGCCTCCCAATTAAGAAACCGGAAATTGATTTTTATTGAATTATAACTCAACAAATATTGACTAAGCTAGTCGCGCTGCTCAGAAGCCATGCTGTGCACCTCCCTGCCTCTAGAATCTCCTGGCAACAAGGGTCAAAGTGACTTCTGGGCTGAGTGACCCGTCCATGAGGTCTCCTACGATAGGGAGGCTTTACGATAGAGCCCAGGGTGCTGGAGTTCACGCCCCGTGTGTCACACTGAAATGCTCTCAGACCTCATCAGATGTTTGAAGTTAACACATTTCATTCCCATGAGCTTATTAGATCCCCATAGCAACTCTATGGAAACAAACTGGTAGAGACCACACTTCCTGCTTTACAGACGAGTCAACAAGGCCTGGGAGAGAAGAAATCCTCCCCCTCCCCCACCCTGTATATTAGTGCTGGAAAATCACACAGACCAGAGGATATGAGCCTATTGGTGCACAGGAGGGAATCTTATCCATGTCCAGCCTCTCCTCAAGGGAAGAGGTTTTGGTTGGGCAGATTTGCTAACCCCATGGTTAAACCCCTTTGAATATTTTAAGGGAAAAATACTCGCAATAACACTCTGCATATAAAGTTGCAAATACAACTCAAAACAGACCTCCAGATTTGGTGGTTGACTTTTCGTTTTTCCTTTGTCTCCTGGCATTAATCAAGTTTGTTTCATAGCGGTCTAGTTAACTAAGAAAGTTCTCTGCAAGTTTCTTAGGTGACCTAATCAGCTGGACATCTTACATAGTCAGAAAGCTCCAGAAATCTTATGGAACGTGTCAAATGATAATGTTTTAGAACTTGGAGTTGGTCCTCAGAGCATGTTGAGTGATTCTTGATCATGAAGCATCTAGCAGTATTAGTACTGGTTTTGAGCAGAGTCTGTTTCATTGTTTATATTATTTTTTGAGGTAAGGCAGGGCCTGGCACACAACAGGGCTCAAGATAAATGCCATAAATGGCATGAAAACCAGTTCCTTTTTTTTGAGAAGATTGATGAGATATGCCAGTTATATTTCCATACTTTTAGGTAAGGCATGGAATTCTGTGTTTGGGGAAACTGTTTAAGGAATTTGCCTCTGAGGGGCTTACACTGTTCTCTAAGGCTCTGGACTTTTTTCAAGGTTCCTGAACTGAAGCAGAGTCTTCATGATCCAAACGGACAACAACCAGAGTCCCTGGTGACAAATGAGCAGTGAGACAGCATGGAAACGTTCCTCTCCTTTTCCTGACCCAAGCAGGCCAGGACAGCAGCTGCTCTCTTTTGCCTTTTTCCAATTAGCATTCTCATCAGCAAGGCATGTCAGATGTTAAACCACTGTGGAATGCCCTCCAGGCCCTGGTCCCAAGAAAGCCCCTGGTTATAATTATGAATGAAGAAAGAAGATTTGCAACTAGGAGGCAGAGGATCTTCACACAACGGCATCTGCCTTGCCTCTATAGCAAGAAGGCTCCAAAGAAGGTTTTATCTTCTTTTGTGTAATCTACCAAAGAGATGTCACTGACATTCACCACCAGCTTGTCCCCTTCTTGTAAAGAAAACACAGCCCCTAGGTAGATGGGTTGGAACCAGCTGCTGCCTATTTCACACACTGACTTGGTCCCCGTTAATAGTTGGGTTGGTTCAGGGTAGCTGTCTGTTACCTTGGTGACAATCACGACGATTAAATCTGGCTTGTTCAATTGGTTCTCTTGGTTGATCTTACCACACTTGGATGCAGTCCCTCGGAATGTGACTTGTGAGTAAACAAAGTAGTCTCCCGACTCTGGGATCAACAGGAATTTATTCGTGTAGTTCATCCGGTTCTTGGTGAAGGCCAAGCCAAGTTCGTGTTCCCAATGCAGAGCTGGGAACTGAGTTTTCAAGTGCTGTGTGGGAGTTGGTTTCACAACTGCAAAGACAAAAGAGAGGCTTAATTTGTTCAGGTAGAAACTTGTGGACTTTGCCAAAAAAAGTGTCTCAAATCATTTTCAAAGTAGAGTAAATTGGCTGAATAAAACCAACAGCTAACAAGTGCTTTAAGGAGGAATGAGTGGTCATAGACAAAAGAGCAGCATCTTGAGCTGGGTAACCTTGGGCTGAACCTGAGTTTTCTGATCTTTCATTTTTTTTTAAAAAAAAGCACTAATAACACCTGTGGAAAGGACTAATAGAGACAGTGTTTGTAAACTGCTAGCTGTAGGTATAGCCTCTACACTACATTCACCTTTATGAGCCTTTTTGTTCCAGGCATGCTCTGCTACAAAGAGGACATTTCAGAGAAAGAGTCAGGAGTTCCATGTCACTCCATTCCAATGGGATTGTCCAAAGCCACATGAACGGAGGCAGCAATTAATAGAGAAGCAACGTGTGAGACACGTATTAGAACCAGAGTTCCAGATCGTGGCACATCAACAAAGTCCAAAATGCAAACCAATGTAGTTGGCTTGTGGAGTGGAAGAGATAAAGACTTGGGGCCACTTATGCCCAGTTCTGATCCTGGCTCTGTAACATACTAGGTTATTAATCAATATATAGTTTCCATCTCTTATTTGAGCCACAGTTTCCTATATGTAAACTGGGAGTAAATCTCCCTCATAATCTTGCTCTGAAGATCAAGTGAAAGGAAGAGACATGAACATTTTTGTCATGGTAGCTGGATACAGTTCTCTTTGATAAATATTTATTTTCTTTCCCCAAAGTAAACCAGCGTCCTTCATTTTGACAGATTAAAAGTAAACCTATTCATTTTATATATTTTATTTACTCTTAAGTTTGCATTATTTACACGTATGCATTTTATAGAACATATGAATGAATGCTTTTCTGAAGTATGTCTGCAGCAGATCAGAAAATAATGAATAGAATCAAGCCATTCAAATAAGAAAATCTGCAACAAAACTATAGTTTTCAGGAGAAATGCTTTTGACTGCTTTTGAAATCCATAACAATCACCGTTATGTACTGTTAGCCATAGTACTGGTATAGGCTATTTTTAAAGACACCATTTAGTAACCTTCACACCAAGTGGGTGGCCAGAAAACTGGTTCCTGGATTTTTTTCTGAAGTTACTTTTCCACTGTTGACTGTACCTCGAATTTCTTTTGCAACATATCTAGAATGTGTGTGGTCCTGGCCCCGACTAAATAAATTTAATGACCCTTGGAGAACTCTGGTGATTCTTTGACAAACTTGTGAAAGGCATTTTTATTAGTCATCCCTGAAAACTTCTACACCTCCTTTGTGGATGATGCCATGGATTTCTTTTTTAATTAAAAATTTCCTCTCAGATGATGCAAAAGCAAAATTAATTTAGCCTCTTGACAAGGCATAATTCCATGAAGCTGATATGCAATAAGCTATGTCCACACATCAGCAAGTAGGAGTTTGGGTAGGAAGTGTGTTGTAATGGAAATAGTGCAGCTTGGGAGTCAAGCTTGAATCTCAACACTTCTACTTCCTACTTGTGTGACTTGGGACAAGTGAATTTAGTTGCCTGAGCTTCAGTTCCCCATCTGTGGGTGGGAACCACTAATCCCCATCTCCTTGGGTTGATGGGCAGATTAAATGAGATATTAGCTGTAAAAATGTCTACTACATATTGGGAGCTCAGTAGCATTTGGTGTAGCTCTCCATTCCTATTCCTCTCATTCAACAGGAGGAGGGGTGTCATCCCCACACTTATAAATGTTTTAGAATTTACCTACCAGTCTGTTCAATCCCTCTCCCTCTTATAAACAAATGATAAGTCATGGCAACTCTCTACATCTCCCTGATCCTAATTCTCACTCTGGATTTATCCCAAACCATTCCCTCTTAGGGCACAATGTCTTGGGCCACAAGGATGTGCCTCTTGTAGGTTGCAAATTTTCTTATTGGTCAGGAGAATATGTTTGCCTTTTAATTCTAGTCTTCCAATGGGTTTTAACACATCATTCTGCACTGTGGTGCTCTTTCCTCAGTATTTGAGGCATTGAGAAAATCCAGGTATGAGATGTCAGGAATTTCCACACTTAATTGGGAAGCTGGTGGTCAACTTGGACAACTGGTGATATCAAGAGGTCCTTAATCTCTTCACATCAGTGAAAATCCTTGTGAAACACCTTTCTGGATATACATGTCCAATAACTTCATCTTGATTAGGGTACAGATGGACTTGATAAATTGGCAACTTTCTTCTGTGGCCAAGTTCAGAATTACTTGAAGCTCTGAGTCTGAATGAAAGAGACAGATGAGAGAGAAGAGGACTTCCAGAAACTGAAAGAAGCCTCCCAAGAGATATGGACCTTTGGACACCTTACAGGGAGGAAGACACCTGAAAACCCTTGATGAGAAGAAGAGTCTGTTATCAAGAGGTGTGGTTTCCGGTTTGAAGCCTCTAGGGTGAGTTTTGACACCCTGAGTGAAGTCTTGGGATTATAGCCCACGATCTTTTGGAGAACACATCAGGGAGAATTACCTGTCAGGTGTGCCCTCGGCTTATCTCCATCAGCTCTGGGAGGTGCATCTGTAATAAAAGGAGAAACATGCTTTGTATGGCTCAAAGGGTGACTTGAGTAAAAACAGCACTTTGGAAGTTAGCTGGAGCCTGTAATGGGAAAGAAATATTCCTCTCCTCCACCTGGAGCTTGGGGGTCCTTGGGAGTTATTGGATTGGAATGTGGTGCTTTGAGAATGCACCACTGGAAGAAGGGGAGGTACAGGAGTCAGAGTCTTTAAAACAAACAAATCTTGGCCATGTGATTTTAGGCAAGTCATTAACCTTGTCTGAGGCTCTGTTTTCTCATCTCTAAGATGGGCATAGAAATCTATACCATAGATGGAGAGTGGGTGATTCTGTATGTGCTCTGTGCTCAATAAATCATGGCTCTCTTCTCCTTTCATCTTTCAGATGTCTACTCCTGCTGGTTCCATGGGAGTTAATTAGCCTTGTACTGTATCTTCTTCATGGTCCCTTCAACCACATCCACCGATATGGTCGGCCTACGCATAGCCTAACAGAACTGGGATGAGGAGTGGGTGGGATACTCTGTAGCTCTATATGACCTTGGCAGAGCTCTTTCTCTCTCTGGGCTTCTGTTTACCCATTAGTACTCTAGAGGACCTCAGAATTTCCTTTTGGTTCTCAAAGATGATTATTTTGGAGAAGTGTGTTCTAACTGCCCTGGTGTTGTTGTTGTTGATGATAAACAAAATTCACTGGGTACCTTTGATGTGCTAGGCACTGTTCTAAGCCTTTTATAGGAATTGACACATTTAATTCACACTAATCGTGCTGTGTAGGTACTAATATAAGCATTTTTATAGGTGAGGAAACTGAGGTACAGGTAAGTGAAATTATTTGCTCAAGGTCACGTTGCTAGTAAATTCTAGAACTGGAGTTTGAGCTCAGGTCTAGAATTTCACTTGGCCACAAGGTAATTTTGCTTTTCCAGTGCCTGGGGAAGAGCCTCACTTCTACCTTTTATCCTTCAGCTTAGCAAATTGGTAATTAAAGACCCATATCTGAACCTCATGCATTTTAGAACTACTGTAAAAGTTCTTGTTTCCCACTAGAAAAGGCATCAGAGATAAACACACTTACAAGCTTGCTGAGGTGATGGTCCAAATACTTGTCCCTTTGGAATCTGTTGGGAAAGACAGATATAGTTCAGGCCCGTTGTGGTCCTGCTGACCCCAACACCCATACAACTGCCTATAGCATGGAATGATCCAGTTCCTGCTGATACCCAGTCTGGCTACTCTGAGATGAAAAAATAGGAATGCAAATCTTTTGGTTGGTGGGAATCCCACGCTAAGCTCTCACTTTTCTTCCTCTGGCCTCATCCAAAGACCCTTCTCTTCATTTCACTTGTCTCTGAAGCTTGACTTTGAAGTTTGGTCCTGAGACCTTTTCCTGTTCTACTCTAGGAGACCCTAACTTCTTGTCATTGCTCTGATTTAAAAAAAAAACAAATAATGGCACATGCTTTATTTTCTTTTCCCCATCACAATTCAAAAATTGGAACTATTTTTAAAAACAAAGCAGGAAAAGAAATAATGGCCAGGTTCTTCTTCTCATCAGCCTAAACAATTCTTCCTTGTTTCCACTCAATACACGAAGACTTTTTCATCATTGCAGAACTAGTTTGGGAGTCATTTCAGATACCACATAGCAGTGGAAGAGCAACTGTTTGGAGGCAGCCACACCTGCCTTCTGGGCGAGCTTTTCCGCCGGTAAGGTGGATGGGTAAGAACCAGCAGTTCCAAGCACTGTGACAATGAGGAACACACAGAATGAACAGGAGAGGGACCTTGGACAGAAGAGGGGGAAACAGGGGAAATTACACCTGAACTGAGTCTTACAGGTCTTGCAAGCATTTGCCAGGCGATAAGAGGGGTAATGACCATTCCAGACAAGACCAACAGCTTGTGAAAGAGTTAGAAGGCTCAACAGAACATGAGGACAGCTGGAAAATGGCTAGGACTTCTGCCGCTAAATGAATGCTTTATGTACACTTGACATAGGGTCATGAACACAAAGGTCTTTAAAAACCTAAACTCAATTGTTGTGACTACTTATTCAGCATCAATGACTTTGATGGGCCTCAGGGGTGTAAAAGCAGCCCAGAAACTATCTTATTCTGTATCATGTTTCAATACTTTCTATTGACAGAGCCAGTTTTTGCAAGGCAGAAAACTGAAGAGAGGTTTCTCAAAAAGAATGGGAAGAGCTTGACTGCATCCCGTTGTGTAGAAAGAGGTACGTGCCGTGTGCCCTGCCTGGTCTTCTTCTGCTCCCTTAACTTCTCTGTTTAGAAGTCTTCTTGAACATCCTGCTTATCTTTGGCTGAGCAGAACTTCATCTAAGACTTTAGCATTCCTTTTTGGCTCAGAGTTCCATTTGTAATTAGCAGATATCTGGGATGTGAAGACATTTTCTTACCTTTGTTTTGCTGAATTTCTATTACCTGAGCATGGGTTTTAATTTCATATTTGCATGGACATGTGTGGATTTTAGTGGTCTAGCATGCCACTGTACACCTGGAGGCTGTGACAATACCTGACAGGTATTGAAGACCACAACATTTCCAGAAACCACTAGAAGAACATCACCTGGGACCCTCTGTCCAAGAATAACACCTAAAGCCCTCCATTGCTGTTTTTCTTAATAATGACTCTATTATGGGAAGAAGACTGTGGTGAGCAAGGGCAGGGGTGAATGAGGAGGAAATCTGAGAAGATGAAATAGTTGCTTATTTGGGGAAAGATTTATGCGTTTGCATTGGCTCACTGCCTGCTGCCAATATGCTTACTGGCAACAGCAGGCGGAGAAAATGCCTTACTGTTCTCCAACCCTGACTTGGCTCCTTTACTTCTGGATTATTCTGGGGAACTCAGGACACCGTGGTACCTGAGGGGGTGCTGATCACTGCAACATTAGCCTCCAAATCTAAATAGCTATGGGTCCCAAATCACCCCAGAAGAATGGGATTTATTTCTCCTTAAGGGTCTTTTCCAACCACTGGCTAAGAATCAGGACCCAATTTTATTACCTCCTGAGCATTTATTACTCCTTGAAGGATATTACTGATTTGAGTGCTAATTGCTTTTCTCTCTCTGGTGGAATTTAAGCTGCATGCAGACAGGGACCTGGTCTGTTTAGTCTTGTTCACCACTATATTTCCTGTGCTTTAGACAGTATCTGGCACTTCTGCTTGATTACCTGATCAGCAAAATGCACTGATGCTCAGGTACGGAAAAGGCAGAGGCAGAAAAGAGAGTAGGAGAAGGAGCAAAGCTGAGCACCAAGGACTTTAGCTAGAATGTTGCAATTCAAAAATCTAGGAAAGAAATCTTTTCATTTTACAACACATGCAAAGTTTTGATGTTGTTTAAATCAAAAGATGTTTTAATTACATAGAGGTGAATAGCCAGAATCCTTCAGTACTAGGGCCTTTAAAGACCTTCATTGGGCTCTGCTTGGATTGGCTTTAGACATATCAGTTGAAAGTTGTAAGACTTGGCCAGGAGCCAGAGCTAGAAAAGGCAACTATGTAAGCCCTTTGGCATCCGTCTTGGTGGGATGATGCCTGCTACCACCAGGACTGGTGAGCCCAAACAAAGCAAGCTGGTGCTTTCTGACCTTTAGTTTCTGCAGGTCAGGGAATTTGCACTCTCATTTGATTTTCTTTCTTTTCCTCACTTTAAAAAAAAATAATGTTGGCTGGTAATCCCTGGTAATCACAATAGGCATTTGGGGAATTATTCTGATGCTTCAAACAAGGAAGAAGGAAGGCTGGGGGGGAAGGAGGAGATGAATATTTAATTAAGTGCTCACCAGGTTCTAGGCCCTGTCCTGGGCATTTCCATGTGTTCTGTATTTAATCCTTCAGTTATTCTCAAAGGAGGGCTTAGCATCACCTTTTTATAGCCTTTTATTAAAATTTTTAAAAAAGATTTTATTTATTTATTTATTTCTCCACACCCCCTCGTTGTTTGCACTTGCTGTGTGCTATCTTTAGGAGGCACCTGGAACTGAACCTGGGATCTCAGCTGTGGGAGGGAG
>PVKH010044264.1:0-10624 GCA_004027955.1 Chaetophractus vellerosus | reverse complement strand
GCATACCACATGGGAGGCCCTGGGTTCGATTCCCGGGGACCTCTCCTAGCGGGCAGACCGCCTTGAGAATGGCAAGCCGCCATGGGTGGGCCGGAGCCGCCGTGGGCAGGGCAAGAAGCTGCCACGGACAGGGCAAGAGCCGCCACGGGCAGGGCAGGTCGCCCACGGATGGAGCGCAGCCAGCCACCCGCGAACTGAAGCAAGCGCCAGCCGTGAACGGACGCAGAGACCGCCCACAAGCGGGGAAAGCCGCGCCTGCGCAGTGACCACTCTCGGGGCGTCGCCGCAGCGGGGGGAAGGGGAGATATGTAATAAAATAAATAAATCTTTAAAAAAAAAAAAAAAAAAAAGATGAAGAGCATATCTATATTAGGTTACATAATTCAGTCTACCACAGGTATGATGGTAGTTGTAGGTTTTCTTTTTTTTATGCTCTTTACGAACTTGAGGAAGTTCCCTTCTATTCCTGGTGTGCTGAGATTTTAATCAGGAATGGGTGTTGGAGTTTGTTAAATGCTGCGTCTGTTTATCATGTGTTTTTTTAGTTTGTTCATACAGTGAATTACATTGATTTTTAAAATACATATTTTTATTAGAGAAGTTGTAAGCTTACAAAACAATCATGCATAACATGCAGAATTCCCATACATGACTTCTCTGACAACACCTTGCATTGCTGTGGAACGTATGTTACAGATCATGAAAGAACTTAGCTGTCGTCTATTGTTTACATTTGGTATATTTTTTCCCATACATCTCTGTTTTTAACACCATGTACTAGTATTGTACATATGTTATAGTTCATGAGAACACTCTCATATTTGTACCGCTAACCACAGTCCATCATCCACTACACAGTTCACTTTATTATACAGTCCCATGCCTTGTACAGTCCATCCAAAGTGTACACTCAGTGGTTCTCACTTTCATCACAGAGTTGTTGCAGTCATCACCTCAGTAAATTTTTGAAAGTTTTCTGTATACGAATTTTTTTTTTTTTAATGTTAAACACTGTTGTATTTCTGGGACAAAGCCCATTTGGTCATGATGTGTTACACATTGATGTATTTGGTTTGTTAAAATCTTCTATCTTCTGTATGTTTAAAAATTCCCATAATAAAATGTCTAAAAAAGAGAAACCTAACAGATAAAATGATCAAAATCAACAAGTACTCTTAAATGGATCCAGGACCAAACAAACCACCTGTAAAAAGCATTTAGGGGGGGAATGGATGTAGCTCAGTGGTTAAGCAACTGCTTCCCATGCACGAGGTCCTAGGTTCAATGCCCAGAATCTCCTAAAAACAAACAAACAAACATTCAGGGCACAAGTGAGAAAATTTGAATTAAGTACTGTTACAATACAATATCAGGAAACTATTACTAATGGTTGGGTGTGATAAAATATTGTGGTTATAAAAGAAAGTGTCCCGGGGCCGGCTAGATAGCTCAGTGGATAAGAGCGCCGATATACCACATGGGAGGCCCTGGGTTCGGTTCCTGGGGACCTCTCCGAGCAGGCAGACGGCCTTGAGAAAGGCAAGCCGCCGTGGGCAGGGAAGAGCCCCCACGGGCATGGCAAAGTCACCCATGAAACACGGAGCTGCCGCCTGCGAAGCACGGACGCCGGGCAGCCTGCAAAACACAGAGCACCGCTGCCTGCAAAACATGGAGCAGAGCCGCCCGTGAAAAACGGAATGGAGCCACCCACGAATGGAGTGAGCCGCCTCCATGGAGGGCCGACTCAGCGCGTCGCCGCAAAAGACGAGGGAGACAAGAAGCAGACATAGAAAAAACACCAAAGAATGGATACACAGCAAGAGCAAGCAGAAGGTGGGGGGATATGTAACCCCAAAAAAAAAAAAAAAGAAAGTGTCCTTATTTTTTTAAAGTTGTGAAGTTTCGTAGGGTGAAATGTCTATAATTTACTTTAAAATATTTCAGTCAAAAAAAATTAGATAGTACATGTTCTTTTTTTTTAATTGACTTTATTTTTTCTTTTGGTGTACAGTTCTATAAGTCCCCCCATCCCCACCCCACTTGATGTCTGTGTCCATGCACTGGGTGATCTTTGGTGTCTGTTTCTTGCCTTCTCTTTCTCATTTTTCTTCTCCAGGCTTCACCGGGATTCCATCCTAGGGACCGCCGACGTGGGAGAGAGGCACCCTGTCACTCACCCAACCTCAGTTCCTGGTTTCTGGCGTGTCTTGCCTTGACTCTCCCCTGCGTCTCTCTTTTATTGCACTATCATCTTGCTGCATGGCTTGCCCTCTTGCCCTTTTTTTTTTTTAAAACCAGGAGGTCCCAGGGATCGAACCCAGATCCTCCTATATGGTAGGCAGATGCCCAACCACTTGAGCCACATCCGCTTCCCCATGTTCATTGTTAAGCTATGTCAGAAGGATACTCCAAAAGAGAATGCACACAATTACTAAAACATTGTCAAAAAAAAAGTTTAAAAAATTAAAAAGATACAGAAATACATAAGTAGAATTCTGTATTGAATTGGTATGGTTTTTCCCAATGGAAAAAGTAAGTAAATAATTATTTCTTTCCCCCACCCCCTAAAGCCAGTTCCCAAATTCTGCTGTTCCTATGAAAACCTGGTCTGGTCATAGCAAAAGATATCTTCTCAGGCTTCATACCTCATTCATTTAATGCATACAATACTGCTCTGAGTGCTGGGAATACATCCAAAACAGGACAAAATCTCTCATTAAAATTAATTTTAATAGAGAGAATTAATCATAAAGAAAAAATAAAAGTCACTGAGATTTCCTGAACAAAATATAGTACATTAGCATTAGAAAATAAATCTACTGCTAGCTAAAAGTGGAAAAGTATGTTTCTAATGAAACGTAAGTTGAAAACTTTATAGTTTTCAAAAATTCTACATAGAAGCTTAGTTTCATAAGGCTATAAGATATAATTGGATATTACTACCCTCATTTTATAAATTAAAAATTCAAGCCTCATAGAAAAGGTTAGTTTTTAAGTGGGAAAGCTAAACTAGAACTTTTTTTAAAAAAAGGAGATAGCAGGGATTAACCTGGGAGCTTATTCATGGGAAACAGGCGCTCACCCACTAAGGTACACCCACTCCCCTAAACCAGAACTGTAGATCTTCCAACTCACTGTCCAGAGTTCTGTCCATTACAATACAATTTCTCACAGCAATAGACACTTGTGTCTTGGAATAAGTTAAAGTAAAAAAGAATCTCATGAAGAGTTCCCAAATCAAAACTTCATGTTACAGAAAATTCGGGCCAAAGTACTTCTGTCTAGTTCAGGGATTCTTAACCTTTTTTGTTCCACAGACCCCTCTGCCAGTCAGGTGAAAACCATAGACCCCTTACTCCCCTTACTAAGTCCACACTATACTATGTATTATTTAATAAATATATTACACTCACACCAACACATCCCCACAAGAATGTTTTTTTGAATTTCAATTCAAGCTCACGGACTCCTTGTTAAGAACCCATGTTCTAGTTCTTTACTACTCAAAGTATGGCCCTTGAACCATCAGCACGACCTGAGGACTTGGCAGAAATGCAAAAACTCAAGCCTACTCCAGAAACTACTGAATTAGAATCTATGTTTATACCAAGATCTCCATATGACCCAAACACACCCTAAAATTTGAGATCATTATTCTAGAATAGTGCTGTCCAAAAGAACTTTCTATGATATGGGAAATGTTTTTTAACTGCAATGTCCAAAATAGCAGCCACTAGTGTTGGACAATATTAGACAGTACCAATATAGAACATTTAAGACTAGAACTGTGCCTAAATATAATTCCTTACAATACTAATAACTAATGAGCCTTCATTACTGCAAGTATACTCTCCTGCAAAGTATACTATAATACATCCAGAGCAAAATCAAAACTTTTTTAAAGGGGGCCAGCTGTAGCCCAATTGGTAGGGCTCCAGTCTATCACATGGGAGGCCCCGGGTTCAGTTCCCGGGGCCTCCTCGAGCAGGCAGACCGCCTTGAGAAGGCAAGCTGCCACAGAAAGGGCAAGCCACCGTGGGCAGGGCAAGCCCCCGCAAGCAGGGCAAGCCGCCCTGAGCAGGCAGGCCGCCATGTGGTGAGCTGACTCGGCGGGTCGCCGCGGGGGGGGGGGAAGGGGGGAGACAAGCAGACACAGAAGAGCACAAAAATGAACACGGCAAGAACAAGCAGAAAGGGGAGGATATATAATAAATTTTAAAAAATAAATAAATCTTTAAAAAAAAAAAACTTTTTTACAACACCCAACAATTCAAAACCTATCAGCAGGAGTGGATGTGGCTCAAGCAGTTGAGTGCCTGCCTCCCACATGGGAAGTCCCAGGTTTGGTTCTGGTGCCTCTTAAAGAAAACAGAAAACAAGCAGACAATGAGCAAAAACAATAAGCAAAGAAAAAAGGAAGGAAGGAAGGAAGGAAGGCAGGAAGGAAGGCAGCTGCCAGGCAGGCAGGCAGGCAGGCAGGCAGGCGGGAGGGAGGGAGGGAGGGAGAATACCCAAAGGTGGTAAATGTTAAAATTGTTGTATCTGGTGGAGTGGGAGTATACTGAGTTTTCTGTATGGGGTTTATATTATTTTTGCAACTGTTTTGCAAGTTTGAATTATTTCAAAATAAAAAAAAAAACAAGCAAAGACAACAAGCAAAAACAAAACAAGGAGACAACAAGCAAAAACAAACGAGCAAACAACGAGTAAAACAGACAAGGGAGCCAACTCAGGGTATAGCTTGGTGGTTGAGTGCTGGCCTCCTACCTACAAAGTCCTGGGTTCAATCCCCAGTCCTGGTACCTTAAAAAAAAAAAAAAAAAATTTGCAGCCTATAGACATTTGAAATAAGTCCTACACACTTTATTAGTGAACTGCATCACAGAAGGCACATTTATAAGATTCTCATTTAATAATTACAAATAATTTTAATATGAGCTCTCAAACAGGGCAATCTTCAATTACCTTGAAATTCTGCTTATATAAAACAACTTGGTCTCTCAATATGCCAGATAAACAAGCTGTTATTATAAAAAGTATCTAGGACAAGGATAAAGTCAGATTCCCTATTAAATTACAAGAACTATCTACAATTTCCTATTCCAGGAAATGGTTGGGACAGGCCTTCAGTGTTGTGTTAGTATTTTCAGTCTTTCTTGACAGAAGAAAATTAAGCATATCCAATTTTGAGAATTTACAAGTTATTCCTTGCAGTAGTTTGGCATTATTTATGAATTCCAAAAATAGATAATTAAATTTGTAAACTGGTCTGTTCCTCTGGGTGGGATTAAATTGATTAAGGCTTTGATTGGGCCATATCAGTAAGGCGTTGAGTCCCTGCCCTTTGGTGGGTGGGGACTCACAGATAAAAGACATGGCAAAGGACAGAGTGGGAGTTCTGATGCTGGATTCTTGAGGTGGGGCCCCAGGAAGTAAGCACACAGAGGAGCTTCCCTGGTCAGCCCTGGGGAAGGGAAAAAAGCCATTCGCCTAATAGTGTACAGCTGGCCTTGAGGAGCTACCACAGCAGCTGAGCCTGGATAGAGGCAACCCCGGGAGAAGAGAGGAACCCAGGAAGCCTGAACACTGGCAGACTTCGGCAGCCATCTTGCTCCAACACATGGCCATAGACTTTGGTGAGGGAAGTAACTTGCGCTTTATGGCCTGGTAACTATAAGCTTCTACCCCAAATAAATACCCTTATAAAAACCAACCGATTTCTGGTATTTTGCATCAGCACCCCTTTGGCTGACTAATACACTCCTAAAGTCCACCACATATAGTAATTTGTAATTTGGCTGACAACTGAAACTGAATTCCACCATGGAAGGGGATACCTCTCTTAAGAGGGAATGTGGAATAAGTTATAATGATCTACCAGAAGGAAAGCGGGGAGTTACCACCCATACCCTCCCCCACCAAACTGTAGAAGGAAATGTAAATACTCCCAAATTTTAGGAAGATGTTAGGATTAGGAAGATCCCATTCTTACCAATGAGGAGAGAAATGAGAGGAAGATGCACACCCTGTCTGGAAAGAAGGCCAAGATGATAAGATTCAAATTGAGAGAAGCTTGCTGGCCTGACCTTAAGTCTACAATGGATTATTAAAGGAAGGACAGAGGATAGGCCAGTCAGTGGTAGACAGTTAAAGGCATATGAAGACTGAGTCTAGTATCCAAATCTCTAACTTGGCCATTCCCTTCTATTCTACCCATAATATTTGATGGTACACTAAAAATTTTCAGTTATACTTTTCTGTATGAGGGACATTCTATACTATGGTAGTTATACAAGGGCTCCAGAAGATCCAGGGACATACCTTCACAAATGTTTAAAAAAAAAAAAAGTATACTGTACATCACTATATAGTATTTGCAGGTTACTTAAAGTATAATGAATGTTTTATATTTCCATGTGATTCTTGACAAAGATCAAAAACCCAACACCTTAGAACAATTCCTAAAGTCAAAATAGTCTTCTTATGGTGGAAAAAAAATTTTTAAGAGCCTTTAATGCACAACAGAGAAAATCAAATGCCACCAAGATTTTTATAGTAAAATTTATGAGATAAGAGTCCTCCAAGGAACTAGAGTTCTTTAAAAAACAAAACAAAAAATTCTTCCAAGATGCTTCCACATCAGCCCTTCCACAATCCACAAATACTCTTGATAAATCCCAACACTGTAAGAAATGCACATCAAAAAATCTTTCTGAACATACTGTAAGTGCTAACAGCTTAGACTGACTCATTATGACTTGTATCTAATACTGTCAGCCCAAGAGAGGCCCCTCTCATTGTCTACCACATTATTAACATTTAGTAAAATGCACAGCTCATTCATAAATGCTGTGTCAGTTTTGGAACATTATATAACCTGTGTATAAGGCACCATTCAAGCTGTTTTAAAACCCTCTGAGGGAAGCAGATATGGCTAAAGCAGTTAGGCACCTGCCTACCACATGGGAGATCCTGGGTTCTGTTCCTGGTGCCTCCTAAAAACACACACACAATGAACAGACACAGAGCAGACAGTGAGCACAAAACAATGGGGGGCGGGGGCGGGAAATACATAAAATAAAGTCTTAGGGAAAAAAAACTCTGGGGAATTAATGCTTAATGGGTACAGAGTTTCTGTTTGGGGTGATGGAAAAGTAGAAGGTGGTGATGGTAGCACAACACTGTGAATATAATTAACATCAATGAAGTATATAGTTAAAAGTGGTTACAATGGGAAATTTTATGTTGCATATATGTTACCCCAATAAAAATTTTAAAAACGAAAACAAAAATCTTCTGACCTTATAACTTGAAACGCAACTCCTGCAAGAAATGGCTTACCTTTCTAATGCTTACTCAAGCAGACAGTGGAACCAAATGTCAGATTAGGTGCCACTTTCCAGATGGACATACTATATCTTAAAATAGCATACCTGGCAGAAAATGATTTCTCAAAAAAACTCACTCCATAAAAGAAAAAACCTGAAAAAATCAGTTTATTAAAATCAAGGACTTTTCTCACCAAAAGATTATGATGAGAAAAACAGACAAGTCACTAACTGGGGAAAGGATATTTGAAACCCATAAACTAAGAAATAATTAGTATCCAGAAAGAATTCTTAAAAATCGATCAGAAAAAGATAAACCCAAAATAAAACTAGGCCAAGAATTTGAACACACGCTTCACAGAAGAAGCATAAATGGTCAATGAATATATAAAAGATGCTTAGATTAGGGAAATGCTAATAAACACAGTAGATACCATTTCAAACCCACTGTACAGAAAAAATATATAAAAGTCTGACAATGGCAAGTGTTGGGGAGGAAATGAAGCAACCAAAACACACTCTTCTGGCATTTCACACAAAAACCACAAATTTCACAATTACCATTAGCCAACTCAGTGACTCAAACATAGAAGTGTTTAGTCATCGTCATCAGTAAGCAACTGATAATGACCAATCCAGCATTCTGAAACTACATGTAGATTACTGCCAAATACAAATTTTGGCCTGCAGTGAACTGAGTCCAATCTGACTCAGAAACCTTTTAGTCCCTTGTCCAGTTTATCCAGTTTACTTTGTGAAGTACAAAACATTCAGGTGTTCATTTCCTCCTAAACTGCTGAAGATATCATAAGTGACTAAAATTTTAGTGAACTATTTTATACTACTTCAATGAAAGCAAATATTTTAAAATAGCATTACATTAAAACTAGTGCTTATTTCTTATTTTATAGGACCTAGAATGACCCTGTGACCACTTAAGAGAGGCAAAATGGTGTCACAGGGGCAGCATGGGCACTGAGGTTGAAGAGATCTGAATTCAAATCCAGACTCTACCTTAATACCTGTAAGCTTAAATTACTCAACTTCTCTAATCCTCAAATTTCTCAATACATAAAAAGCATGTATACCACAACCTACCTACCTAATCAAATTGTGAGGATTAAGTGAGATTACACAATGTATTTAACAATGTCCATTATCAATGCCTTTTCCTTTCTAAATCTTGCTATCCTCACCTAAAATTTTTAAAGCCTGAAGTTATAACCTTTAATTCACAGGAAAATAATTATTACTCTTACATTCAAATTATTTCCCCATATTACAGGAACCAGAACCCTACAGAAGAGTGATACCCTGCTTCTTTCTCTAAATTCTGTAGGAAATTAAGATTCTGTAAAAGAGGAAGAAAAGATTCACTTGTCTTCATGGTATAGAAGCCAGGGTCCCCACATTGTGTGACTAAACTTAGGTGACTTCTAACCTTTCCAATTCATGGATTTTTTTTGATTCTAAGAAAAATTCTATTTAATGTTTTAAGGCATGGCATACTACCCTTTGATTTTCTTGGGAAAGATGATCTAAGAGAACTGCCAGATTAGTGACAAATTGATGATGATATTTCTTTTTGGGGGTTAATCACTGGAAAAAGTTTACATTTACACTTAAAAATCTCAACATATTCAACAATATATAGAACAGGAAAAAATGTGCAATACTGGCATCTACACTCTGTTATAATGCTGAAAACACTCAGAACTTTAATCACTGAATTAAACTTCTGGGGTCTTCATTTTAAATACAGTCAAGAAAAGGATAAAAGAAAAGAAGCACAAGATAAAGTGACATTATCAAATAAGGGTGAGCTAACCACCACCATTGATGAGAACTGTACACAGACCTACTATCTCACCAGGGTAGTGTTGCTGTCTTCTTCAAAATCAAAATGAAAAATAAAATCTGTCAGATACACAAAAAATATGTCATGATGAGGTATCGAATCTTAAACACTAAACAGGAGAGAAATTCAATAAGTTTTTATATTTACATACTTCAGTTTTCTTCCTTTGCCTTCATGTCTAAACTAACACTTTATTTTTTCCAAAGAGGCCATACTAGTTCAATAAGTTATTTACCAACCTGCCATGAAGTGATAGAGCTCTCACTAAAGACAAAATACTATAGAAACATTAATTTTCCCATTTCCATAATTATAATGGCTCCTATCAATGCAACCCACAGTAGGCATGCAACAAATTTTGAATGAATAAGTAGAATGAATAGGAAAGATTATAAACAAAAATTTAATTTTAAAAATTACATTTAAAGAAAAAAGTGAATGCAGACCTAATTCTTTTAGACTTTGGACATTTCATGTTCTTTGATTTATGATAATATTGGAACTTTCACTTTAACTACGTTGGGAAGTTAAATAGAAAGGTTATCTATCACTAAAGAGTAAGTGCCCTGTTTTTCCCACCATCAAATCTGGCAAAATCCAAAAGGGAAATATCCATCATATGTATCGAAATTCTCAAAACTAATCATTAGAACTGAGGAAATAGAAGCACTAGTTGGTGGGTTTAGAACAGAATATATTTAATAGTCAACTCCATTACCAAATATGGCTTTGCAACACTCTATGGTGTCTAAAAGCTCTCAAATTTTTATTTCAGTTTAACTTAAAATGTATTTTTATGCCCAGCCATACTTTTAAGAGGCTTGTCTGGAAATACCACTAAAGGTCAGAGATCACTGGTACAGCAGACCAAATAAACGCACTAATCTCGACATTTCACAAGAAAGACTAGGAGCTGTTTTAGAGACCCAGGTGGACTCTATAGGTAAATCTCCACCCAAGAAACAAACCAAAAAAGCAAGATATTTACACCCGGAGAAGAACAGACAATGCCAAAAATACCCCCAAATCTCAATGAGCTCAGGTTGGGGGGCCTCTCTTTCTCCCTAGTCTCATCGCCTCAGAGAGAACTAAATCTGTTTTTCACGCCCCCAGCTCACCCTCAACGCCCCATCACCTTCATTACTAAAATCCGGGTCCCCTTACCCGTCATCGTTCACCTAGTTCCTACCAGGGTCTCACTCCAACCAGACTTTGTCGGCGGCACCTATCTTCCGTAGGGTATTAGTTCCCTTAATCCGTACTTATTATTCCACATCCCATCTGCCCTCCGCCCCTTCACCCCAATCCTCTCACTCCGACTCTTTCCCAGAATCCACCCAAAATCACCTATCTCCGGCCCCTTCTCCCTCCCACTGCCCACCCCCAGGTCAGGCTCTTTTCATCTCGCTCGGCCTCCAGCCCCTTCCACAGGTTCCCT
>PVKH010044263.1:0-10624 GCA_004027955.1 Chaetophractus vellerosus | reverse complement strand
GAGAAATGCAAATCAAAACTACAATGAGATACCATCTTACACCCATCAGAATGGCGGCATTTAAAAAACTGCAGAGTATAAATGCTGGAGAGTTTGTGGAAGAAAGGGTACCCTCATCCACTGCTGGTGAGATTGTGGGTTGGTACAGCCACTGTGGAGGACAATATGGTGGTTCCTCAAAAATCTAAATATAGAACTTCCATATGATCCTGCAATTCCACTGCTGGGTATATACCCAGAAGAATTGAAAGCAAAGGCACGAACAGATATATGTACACCAATGTTCACAGCAACATTGTTCACAATTGCCAAAAGTTGGAATCATCCCAGGTGCCTGACAGTGGATGAATGGATAAACATAATGTGGTACATACATACAATGGAATACTACTCAGCAGTAAGAAGGAACAAAGTGCTAACACACGGGGTAACATGGATGAATCTTGAAGACCTTATGTTGAGCGAAGCAAGTCAGACATTGAAGCATGAGCTGTACATGTCCTCACTGATATGAATAAAGGAAATTGAGTAGTCCCTGAGAACTAGGATCTGAAAAATAGTTTTAAAAGTAAGAGAAAGAGAAGAGAAAGTAGTGGGACATCATCCAGAGGGACTTATTCTGTGGTTAGGTGATACAGTGTGGTCGTGTGTTGTGGGAAGGTGACAGGTGGGTGGTGGTATGGTTGGGTTTTGTTGGGCAGGGTTACTGGCTGGGAGAACTGGGAAGGAGAGGTTGGAGAGCTGAGCATGCTTAGGGGCATGATGGGGTCCCAGATGAATACTTGGGTTGTGGGGCTGAGGGATGGAGACTGAAGAGGTGGCAGTGCTCTTGTCACAGATTAGAGGGTAGGTGCTGCAGTTTAGGGGAGAGTGTTGGGGTCCATTCCATGGGGTGTAATTATGGGGGGCTTCAGGGATGTGTAACAATGTTCTTTCCGTAGTGGTGTAGTGAGTCTGTGGGCAGAGAACCTGCTTGGCGGGGGGGAAGGAGATGGTATCGCTACCTTTTTAGATCGGTTTCACTCAGAAATAGACAGGGGGGAAGTACCGGAGCTGGGATGGTTCCTGTTGGAGGATGAACTAGTGAGCCAGGTCATTCTGGGGTGTGTATATGTGAATCTTGTCATCTGGAGAGTCAAGTCGAGGTGACATTGGGGGCCCTGGAGTGGTGGGGATGGATGGGGCAGATTGAACGAGGGGCTTGGTGGCCCATGGAAGTGTTTTCAATTGCCTTGCAGTAGTGGACTCTAGACAAGGTGAAAGTCTTCAAAATTTATAAAAGTACATGAACAAAAATGTGTACCTTGATGAGGACCAATGACAATGTTGGGGAACCACATTTCACTATCTGTTTGTCAGTTATGTTGGTGCTGTCACCCACATACAAAAAGTTTTTGGTAAGTAGGGGAATGGAGGAGGAGGTTGAATACATGAGATCATCTGGTAGTCTGTGTGTGACTCTGCTGTGACCTAAAATTTCTTTGAAAATTAAATGTAAAAAGGTGAGATACTTGAGAGTTAGAAGAAAAAGATACCACAAAACAGACTGGACAACACGCCAGATATAGCACCGACATGGCAAAATTGGGCAAAAAAAAAAAATTTCTTATACATGTAGTTCTTTTTTTATTTTTTATTTTTTGTTTTTCATTTTTTTAAAGTTTGTTATTATTTTCACAGCGTTTGAAGATTCCAGTCTGCTGGCAAGGTCTAATTTTCTTTTTTCTATTTTTTTTGTTAAAGTTATTTTTTAAATTTTATTTCCCTTATCTTTAATTTTTTAAATTCTTTCTTTTTTTTTAAAAGATTTATTTATTACATATCTCCCCTTCCCCCTGCTGTGGCGATGCGCCGAGAGTGGTCACTGCGCAGTCACGGCTTTCCCCGCTTGTGGGCGGTCTCTGCGTCTGTTCACGGCCGGTGCTTGCTTCAGTTTGTGGGTGGCTGGCTGCGCTCCATCCGCGGGTGACCTGCCCTGCCCGTGGCGGCTCTTGCCCTGTCCATGGCAGCTTCTTGCCCTGCCCACGGCAGCTCCAGCCCGCCAATGGTGGCTTGCCATTCTCAAGGCAGTCTGCCCACTAGGAGAGGTCCCCGGGAATCGAACCCAGGGCCTCCCATGTGGTATGCCGGTGCCCTATCCACTGGGCTATCGAGCTGGCCCCTTAAATTCTTTCTAACAGTTTTTTTATTCTGTAACTTCTCCTAGGTTTTGACTTTTGCATTTAAATGATGTTGTTAGGGATGATTCACAGTGGGGATGAACTGGCAAGCCAGGACACCCTATGTTGTGAATCTGGGAATCCTGTCATCCAGGGAGTTGAGCTGGGGTATGTTGTGAGCCCAGGGGTGGTGGGGAGGAACACGGTGGAACAAATATAGGCCATTTGCTTGTCCATGGAAATGTTCCACTGCCTTGCAGTGGTGGTCACAGGACAAGGTGATAGGCATCAAAATTTACAAAATTGTATGACCTAAAATATGGACCTCGGTGTGGGCCAATAACAATGTTGAGGAATTATGTTTCACTACCTGTTTGTCAGTTATGTGGGGGTTGCCATCTGCATACAAAACAATTTTGGTATGGGGAGGAATGAAGGAGGGGGTCGAGTATATAAGAATGTCTTGTATTTTGTCTGTGGCTCTGCTGTGACCCAAAACCTCTTTGAAAATTAAATGTCAAAAGGAGGGCTGCTTGAGAGTGATAAGAAAAAGGTGTCAGGAAATAGAGTGGACACCAGATATTGCACTGACAAGGCACAATTTGGGAATTCAGGGAAAAATAAATAAATAAATAATTTTCTAAAATTATTTTGTATTATCAAGTTCAACTATATTTTACCTCTTACATTTTAATTCCATTATTATTTAATCTTCCTATTCATCATGATTGGCCACTGTGATGGCTTCACATGTGAAGAGGTTATGGATCACAGAAGGGTCACAATGTGGATGGGAGTGGAGCATCGGAGGGGTGTTGTCAAGGTTGGTGGTGCATGGGAGGAAGTCCACCTGAACATGCACAAGCCATACATAATTTTTCAAAGGCTCATGGGACATGGTCATGGTGTGAAGTATTAATCACTAAGTGGGAGAACACTGAAATCCCATCCTGGATATCTCTGTCATATTTTCCAGATGAATAGCATCAACCCCCTGGGTACAGGGACTGTGTCTGGCAAAGGAGGATGATCAATTGATGGGCACCTGTTATTGATGACTAGCCTTATGAGTCTTTGCTATTGAAATTGGAATAGCCTAGTGTTAAGGGGTGCCTAAGAGTTGCCTCTGGAGAACCTCCTTGTTGCTCAAATGTGGCCTCTCTCTAAGCTAAACTCAGAATATAAATACATTACCTTACTCCCAGCGTGGGACATGACTCCCGGGGATGAGCCTCCCTGGTAATGAGGGATTACTAACAAATGCCAATGGGCAGTACAACAAGGAAAAGACTTCAAATAAAAGGGGGAAATGGTAAACACAAGTGAGTTAATATGGCTAAGAGACTTCAAAGTGAGTTCGTAGGTAAACCCAGAGGTAACACTTATGCAAATCCCCAGTACGATCTCCTAGGCTCCCAATATGGATATCACCCCAAACAGAGGGCCTCCAGAGGGCTTTGGAGATGTCCAGGTCCTATGCCAGGGTGGGTAATCCAAGAGTTTGGTGCCTTACTAGTGGGCCCTATTTTGGAATTCTTGTTCCTGAGAGCGACAGGAGTCTGACTGTAATATGTCTTCACTGCACATGGTCCAAATGTCTCTTCTATTCAAACCTATATTTGATGCCAGAGTTTTAGGTGTACATCCATATACTGGAGACTGCAGGCTGATCATGTGCCAACTGGCTCCAGAAACTCTGTGGACCTGCAAATCCTATGCTACAATGCAATGGACTCAACCAGGACACCAAGTTGGGAGTTGATGATGGACGACAGATATGCAGGGGAATCCAGAGAGCCTGCAGCTGTAGGCAGGATAATCCCTTCCATCATACCCATGTGATATGGGCCCCCTCTCACTTGATGGTGGAAGGGACATCACCATCCCTGACTCCTTGCGATTGGGGGAAAAAACTATGGACTAGAATGGACTTGTTGCTTCCTTCTAGAGTCTTGTGATATATGAAATGGAAGAAATTGCATGATTGTGTGGAGCCAGGGTCAGTGGACACTTTGGGAATGGGGGGGGGAGAGCAATTGTAATATGGGTTTTTTTTTGGGACCTGGGGGTTTTCATGGGTGATGCTGCAATGGAGGATGTAGGCCATTTTGAATCATCATATATAATTTGGAACTGTATGGGAGAGGGTGTCATCTTCAACCTGAACTGTGATATATGCTTGATGGCAAAGCCACAATATGTGTATATCCATCACAGGCATTATACCACACTGAAGGATGTTTGTGGGGGGTGTTGTGGGAGGGGTGGGGGGAGGCATATGGGTACACCTGGAGTCTCTGTGTAACATTTGTGTAATCAATGTATCTTAAAAATATATATAGATATATCAATAATAATAAAAAAATCTTTCTGAGAAGACCCTCAGAACCATTTATGAACTTTGTACTGGAACAGGTCCTAGATGTGCTGGCCAACAATGGAAGACACCAGAAGTCATTCTGGTTCCATGGTCCAAAATTGAATCAACAATAACTAAACTGGTCAAACAAATATGCTGATAACAAAGATCACTTGCAGAGCAGGCCTGTGACAGCTATTTGATACTGAAGAAAATAAGAAAACAATTCCTGGGTATATCCAGGCAGAGTTTGAAAAAATATTTAGAGAATTAGTGTATGTGTGATTCAATAACTGAAAGATTAGTATGTCTGTATTTCATTCAAAATTCATTCATGTCCTTAGATTCTCTGATCCTATGATTATTGAAATTAATATATATCATCAGAATGAGGAAAGAAAATGAAAAGAGAAATATGTGCATTCATTAACATCAGAATATTCACTTTTGTGCATTTCTTCTGTACTGAAATTTTTGTTTGAAGCTATATGTTGATATAAACAGTTGCATTTTGTTTGTAAGTAATATGCATTATCTCACACTGGTTGTTAGCAGTACCTTATCATTCATTTCATTTGTCTTCAGGATTTCATAAGACCTAGAAAACCTCTTCAAGGAAATCTTCATGGAAATCCTCCACATGAATATCTCAATTATTGATGGGCCAAGTTTTGAAAGGTCTACTGTTATTAGTGCTTTATCTGGGGGCACCGACTGGAAATCATCTGTCAATGTCATTGTAACTGATCCTCAGCTACACTCTCTAATGTCCTCCTTTATATGCATTTTATCCCTCATAGATCTTTGAATTTCAGTTACAGTTCCCAAACCACATATTAATATATTGAGTTAATATGTTCTGCCCTTATGTTTATATCATATATTAATATATTTTCAATGGTACTTTGGATGTATTCTGTGGAAGCACCTAACAAAGTTTTAAACAGCCATAATCCTCTGCTGGCGATTTTCTTTTTATTGTAATGTCAGTTTTGATTGCTGTTTTTCTCCCAATTGCAAATAATGCATTTCTTAAAAATCTCCTCACAGCCATGTTATACTTCATGGTGCCCACATCCATAAACCCCATCATCTGTAATCTGTAATACAGGGAGATTGGCACTGCTCTAGGCAGAACATTGAATGGATCTTTTGAGTTATAATGCAAGGATTTTGGATTAAAAAATTCTTAAAATAAAAAAAAATTGCTACATCCTGAGTTGTCCTGTCCAGCAGGACAGTCACAGGGGCCTCTGAACCTGTGGGAAAAGAATGGTATGGGACAAGGAGACATGAAGAATGACAGCAAGGCAGGAAGTCTGATCAAGCTGCAAAAGTTTATTGGTGAGGTACAAGCATATATGCTCAAAGGGAGGAGGGAGTGGCTAGCATGGAAGGGTGGCTTGGCAGTTTTTATTGGTAGCCGCTGTTGCTAGAGGAGGGGATAGACTGGCTAACTGGTGGGAGTTGCTAGGGAAGGGCATAGACATGACTCAGGCTGTTTATTATTAGCTTGGGTGGCCATGTTGCATGTCACCGCTGCTGCTGACAATGAGTACTTTGTGCATTTCCTTAATTGTCCCCAACAATCCTGTTTGCCATGTAGAAACACAATACATCTATTTACCTCCCCTTAAGTGATTTCAAGGAATAAAATGCAAATTCCTTGATGGATTTTTTAAAAAATAAATACATTTTATTTAATTTCTGATTATACAGAAATTTTAGAATCTGTAAATCTTTAGAACCGTAGTTTTTCTATTACATTTTCTGACCATCCTCTTTTGTCCATATGATATTTTCCACTAAGTGTAATTGGTCTTCATGTTATTTATATTTTATGCCAACAGCATTAATTTTGTACTTCTTTCCAATATTGTAACACACTAAGTTCCAGTGTTGTTTAGCATGATATACATGGTTACTGCCTGCAGGAATTTATTGAATAAAACACATGTTACTTAGCATTTAAAGTGCTGATCATATGATTGATGGGAAGAATTAATATAGATAATTAATATATATATATATATTTATCATAGTACAGAAATTTGATCTTTCTTATAATGCAAAAGAGTATGTATATTGTTTGTTTTTAGGAATTTTTATTCTTTTTTACCCAAAATGTTTACCTTCTAATTACATAATACATTTTCCCTAAATTAGTGTTATTATTGACTACTCTTTTTCTCTAAAATTTCACATCCAATTCATTCAAAAATCTTGTTGGTTTCACCTGCAGAATAGGCTCCATATCTGCCTCTTTCTCAAATGATCTCTCACTGACACCCTGAGCCCAACTGCCTCATTTCCCAAACACCCTGATAATCTTCTAAGTATCCTCCCAATTTTAAAAATCATGCCATTTAGCCTTTCCATACAACAGTCAGAAAAATCCTCTTAAAATCTTATTCAGAATGACATCTCCCTGTACTCAGATCCTTCTAATGACTTTTGAATAAATCCACTTATTCAGGCTTTCATGATGAGCCATTGGATCCACACATCACCTCATTCATAGCACATGCTCCCTCCCTGAAGTTCTGATGCTAACCTCCTAGTTTTTCCACATGACTTCAGGACTTTTGTTCTATATTCTAATACCCTCCTTCTATACACCGTCCTATTGAATTGCTTCCTCAATTTATTCAGATCTCTGTCCAAATATCCCCGTGAAGTTAGGCCTTTTCTGGACAACAAAATTTACATAGTAGCTACATAACATTATATGACTTTACCTTTCTTGTTTTTATTTTCTAAGATTTAGCATTACTTAACATTTTATTATTTACTTATTTATATAAACATATTCTGTGCATGTTTTCCCCTTCAGTATGTAAGCTTCTGACAAGCAGCAATTTGTCTTTATGATTTACTTACATAAATGTATGGTATTAAAAATGGAATTAATTTAGCTACTTTTAGATTTTATTTTCTTGCATCTTATTTACAATTGAATGATATTCATAAATATAATGTTTCTTTTAAAATTAAAAAAGTAACTAACACATGTCAAGGAGAAATCAAAATATTTTTATATGAAAATGTTTACTTCTCCTACAGACACTATTTATTTTCATTATTCTATTCATTAAAACTCTTACAGGCATTATATAATGAACAGAGAGATTCAATCTTTTTCTCAGTCACAAAAATATATTTATAGAATCACTATCAATTCCTTGTTAATATTTTATTATACATTCTCCATTTATTGAAGTTTATATCCTATCATAAAAAGTCAAAATTTTTAATGTTTTGAGAAAAGTAGCATAATAGATAACAAACTGGTTTGCCTGGAAATAGAGCATATTGTAATATGTTTAGCCTCCTAGTTTAGTTATTTTCTATTCATGGCATTTATATTTCTTTGAGTACATTTTCATAATGTGTATCTATAACTAGACTTACACACACCCACACATAAGCATGTATGCACTCATCCCTGAAAAATTCCACTCAGGGATTTCATGGGATAAATTATAATGTTTACATTAAGATATATCTCAATAATTTATGAGGTAAAGATAATGGTTAAAAAGACTGAAGTCCACACAATATAACTTCTATATTTTATGCAGTTCCAATAAAAACCACAAAAGCATTGCAAAGAAAACAAGCTGATTTTAATAATCTTGAATTTATGAAAGAGTCAGTTCTAACAGTAGGTCCATATGCAATCCTCATGCCCATGAGAAAGTAGGCATCATATCCCTACCTACAAAACAAATGGTGCTTTAAAAACAGAAACAAAATAATGTCTCTCTGTTGATTGAGATAGACATTTTGAGGAAAATGGTGTCTTACTTTAGAATTTGATATTCTGACACCTGTACCTCTGGAAGTGAGGCCTTGTTTAAGGTGGAAAAGCTTGGGAATGTTACCCAATCTCTCTGTGGCTAATATACACATTTTATGATTAAATGAGATAATAAAAGTAAGATGCTTAAAATCTTGTATGATATTTAAAATGAAGAGTAACATATAGTTTTCATAAAATTTAAAGTTTAATCAATGAAATTAGATGTATCTGTTTTTATAAATAAACTTGCATATCATAGTTATTTGTGATCATTTATATTGCCCAACATGTATCAAAAACTAAATGAAGCATACACCAAATAGAAAATATTGACTATAGTTATTTGTAATATTTTGGCAATGTTCTTCTTATTTTCTAACAATTGTTTCAAAACTATGCAAAATGATGGTATTGGGGTAATGTATGGCAACCCTGTGTGATGATATGCATGTTTGTTTTATAAGTTCACAACTTATACTATACACTTATTGTTTATGAATATTTATATAAAAGTTAAAAAATAATTGAAGCAGAAACATCTGATTAAGTTAGTCCTCTTTTATCTGCCTTTCTGTGGAAGGCAGTGTATGGAATAAGTACTTTCATTCTTTGACCCCACAAACACCTGGTGATGATCTAACACTGGCAGTAGAGTTGCAAAGAAGAGCAACTGAGTGCTCCTTCATCTAGTGTATGGTGCACCCCATCAACAGTTCCTTAAACAGACATTGTGTTACTAGGCTCTGATGAGTAGAAAAAAATGTCCTTATTGATGGTCTAAAAAGGAAGAGTTAATCTTTTATTGCCACACCATGTGACTGCAGTATGGACAAGAATGGGCCCTGTATGGGACTCTGAATTCCAGTTAAACCTTTGTAAAACAAAAAGAGAGGACAGATAGATCTGAGGGGCAGAGACCACATGCTCATGTCCTCTTAAAAGGATGAGGAAATGAACTACTAAACTGGTCAATTTTAAATGAGCTGAAGGAAATAATTCAGAAGTAGAAACTAGAAATCCAGACTTATTTCAAAGAAAGCTGGTAGAGGCAATAAAATTACCTTCATGATAGATACTAACTCTAAGAAGGACAGATTTTCCTAGGAATTCCAGTTTGCCTCAGATATCAATAGAAAGCTGCAGAAGCTGGCCCTGGGTCCCAAAACTATCATTAACTTCCTCTGAGAAACAGACTTTACAGTTTTCAGCAATCTCAAACCAACAACCAAGGAGAAGCAGCTGAGGAGTGGACAGGCATAAAGCCCAGAACCAGTCAAAACTTTTAACTACCACTGTTGAATATGCTATCACCTCAGATTTACCTGAATCTAGGCTCCACATTGGCAGAAACCTGGTGCCAAACTGTCTCACCATGTGGGCCACTGGGGCCTTGCCCCAGGGAAGGATGAAAGGGAATTCAAACCATATGTGAACCATCAACCAGAGGAGATCCTGCTGATCCTTGACCATTTACATGACAGTTGAGATTCTTAACTTCTAAATTAGCTTGAGTGGAAAGTACTCAGTCCTAGCTTGCACTATGAGCCTTTCTAAATTTGATTGTGCCTAAAGAGGGAAGTGAATTGTGAATCAAGATCTAGGCCATTAAACACCCCTCACCTCTGGTCCATGTTTTAAAAGTTCTCTGTTCCAAACTTCCTGCCTATTATTTTGTAACAATCCAATATTTCCAGTGAATAAACCTCAAAATGTTTTACCCCTTGCTGGGTGGTAACTAATGGGATATATCCCCAAGAGCAGTACCAATTCACATCTTGCTGGGGGCAGAGCTTCTCTATACCCCCTATCTCTGTACTTCACAGATGCACAAGGATTTTCTGAAGGAATGAAGTTGGAGGTTCCTGCATGATTTTTTCTGCCATGGACAGACACTGGGAACTTTGGAATTGTGTGATGCAGAAGGCAGTTCTTTCCATAAGCTAATTGAGTGAAAAAATCCACCTTCTGTCCTAATCTCTGTTTGGTTTAGCATTATCACTTTCCTTCTGCTTAGATCTCATTAATCAGATTTAGGGTTTCCCTGTTACAAATTGTATAATGGTGAAAGGTAGTCTGAAAATAAAAGTTTAGTTGTCAATACTATTTTGTAATTGAATATGATGTATAAAATAAATCACATGGAATTAGTTCAACTGCTGGTAGAACAGAAAAACTTAGCAACATTAATGTTACTAATAACATAGTTTTATTTGCTTAGTTAATAAATGTAAGTCCTGAAATTGTTTTTAAGTGGAAACTTAATAGATACTGTAACTAGGAGTAATGATATCATATAGATACCTT
>PVKH010044262.1:0-10624 GCA_004027955.1 Chaetophractus vellerosus | reverse complement strand
GGAGGCAGGTTTTATGCCCATATATGGCCAGGCAGCTTCTTGCAGGCAGGGAGAGGTGGAGTTGAACTATGGGGGAAAGGGGAGTGGTGGAGAGAGGTGGAGCTGCACTGCAGCAGGGAGGGGAGGGGAAGGGGAGAGGCGGAGCCATGCCACCATGGCTGTCAGTCATCAGTGTAACTTGAGAGGCTTCTGGCTGCTGCTTGGGCTGCTGTTCTACCCCATTAAGCACTGGGGGCTTTTAGACAGCCCCAGATCCTCCCACAACTTATATTGAATTTTTTCAGCTCTTACTGTTTAAATTTTAGTAAATCTTTTTCCTTTGAAGAGTGTTTCTTTTTTATAGTATCTTGGTCTTGTTTTATCAATGCAATATCCTTTTTTCTACCTCTTAATACATTAAATCTTTATTTTAGGTGGACTGTCTTCAACTGCTCATGTTTTGTCTCTGCTTCCTGTGAGTCCTTTCTTTAATTCCCATTTATTTGATTTGGTACTCTATCTTTCATTTTATACAATTTCCTCAAATATCTGCTGGTCCACTAATATTTAACAATTGTTAAGAAATTTTGAATCTTCATTATTATCTGATCAAAAGGTGAACTGGGCATTTTATCATAGAGCACTCAATTTGAGGAACTATTTCCCATAGAAGTTTCTCCACAGAGACTCCCGCAGTGTCCAATGAAGGGTGATACTATTGGGCAATTAGTATTCTGATTGTAGCATGAGGGCAAGGGACTAAGGACCTCTAACTTCATTAAATAGGCTTTTAGCTAATATTCCTATGTCTTGCATTTGTTAAATCTTTGCATTCCCCTGTGACAAGTATTCTCAGGTGAAATTCTCTCATTTACATACTCCATTTCTTTTTTCCCCAAATGCTTATTGGGACCTATGATGGGTTATGTTTAAATAGAAACATACATCCTCTCCTATGTGGAGTTTTCATTCCAGGAGATAGAGGCATTTAATAAGCAATAAACATCATATTTTATGTTACAGTATTTTTCAGGATGGTATTGTAATAAATTTATTAAATAACCAGTACAAAGTATGAATGTATTATCATTGTTATGAAAAATGAGCAGAATATCAGGAATTAGGAGAGTAGGATATTGAGAAGGTGTGGCAATTTTAAATGGGATTTCTAGTGAGTACCTCCGCATGAAGGGATTGTGGCAATTTGAGATTTTTTTATGCATTCCCAAAACAGAAAGATTATGTTTGTAAACTAATCTATTCCTCTGGGTGTGGTACCCTTTGATTGCATTAAATTCAGCTGTAGGCCATTGATTAGATTATTTTATATGATTGCTTTAGGACTTTTGATTCAACTGCCTCACTGGGTGTGATTCAGTTTTAGTCCCTGCCCCCTTGTTTCATGTGATATAAATGGATACACGGTCAGACACAGGAAGAGAGAGCTATCATTTTTTATCCTGCCATGTGACAGAAAGGAGAAGGCTAAAAGAGCTGAGTCCCTGGGGTGAGATGAGATATTTGACTGATAGCTTACAGGTGAATTTGGGAAGGGAGTAGAGTCACTGGGTCTGAGAGAGGAAGCCTGGAGGGGAAGGAGAGACCCGGCCGAGATCACCAGGTGACTTGGTGAGAAAGCACCTCTTATGGTGCCTTGAGTTGGGCTTTCCATGCTTAGAATTGTAAGCTTTTACCCAAAATAAACCCCCATTATAAAAGCCAACAGATTTCTGTTACTTTGCAAATGTATCCCTTTACCAAACCAAGACAAGGATGATAAAGAAAACATGTGAAAGAGGTGAGGGAATTAGTCCTTCAAATATATGAGAAAAAGTATTCCAATCATATAGGACTTAGGAGGGGAACATTCCTGGCATGTACATGGAAAAGCAAAAAACATTGTGGAGAGACCACAATTTGCAAGTGGGGGCTTAGGGTAAAATGGGGTGCAGAGGAGAAGTAAAGTCAGGTTGGTTAGAAACCTACTGGCCATTTTCTCTTAGAGAAATTGTGAAATTATAAAGAATAATGCATTAAATACAGGATTTCCATATGCCACCCCACTATCAACACCCTGAACTGAGGTGCATTCATCATGACTGATGAAAACACTTTTAAAAAACTGTGTGATTAGCTATAGTCTATGATTTAACTTAGGGTTCATTGTTTGTGTGGCATAGGTCAATGAATTTTTAAAAAGAAATATTCCTTTGCCATGTATACAACCTAACATTTCCCCTTCTAACCACATTCAGATATATATTAAAGAAGTATTAATTACAGTCCAAGTATTGTGCTACCATCACCACAATCCATTACCAAAACATTTCCCTTGATCTAAATAGGAACTCTGTACATTTTAAGTCTTAACTTCCCATTTAAGACTTTAACATCCCCCAAATACCTATTGGCTATTTTAAGGATTTTGGATTTTATTCTGAATGAGATGGAAAGCCAATGAAGAGTTTTGATGTTACTGTGTGACATTTAAAAAATATGTCTTTGGCTGCTGTGTTTGAATAGAATATATGCACTGATGTTGGAAGCAGGGAAACAGACTATGAATCTCATGCTGGAATCCAGTGGAGATGATGGTGGTCAGGGAAATTATGGCACGATGGAGATGATAAGAGAGTTAGACTTGCTTCATATCATACCATAATGTCTCTTGAAAATTTATATCACTTTTCAGACAAGTCATTTTTGATATAATGACTTTTTGTACCCTGAAACATGTTAAATATATATAATAAGTAAAACATTGCATTACAGTTTTAGTGAAAGTTATATTCATTATTTGCATGACATAATAGTTTCTTCTCAGGAAATATGATATATGATGTAAAAAACATAGAAATTGCTCTTTCTGTTTTAATGAACCCAAAATATTTTATGCACAAGTGAGAGGGTAAGGCAGCCTCTATATGACTCTTTAGTCTGTGGTGTTCCTGAGATATATCTCCATATTTTAAAGAGTTCTCTTGAAAACCCAAGGAGATTGAAAGCTTGGTCAAGGAAATAGGGCAAAAAAGGGAAAACAGCATGAATACAATAAAAACTCAAAGTGTACATTTCAGAAGTATTAATTAAATTCATAATGTTTTGCTACCATTGCTACCAACCATTAACAAAATATTTCATCACACCAAACACAAACTCCATGCCCATTAAGTAATACCTCTTCATCCCCTTCCCTCACAGGCCCTGATAACCTCTAATCAACTTTCTGCCTCTATGTATTAGTTTATTCTAGATATTCATGTAAGTAGAATCACAAACTATCTGTCATTTTTCTCTGGTTATTTCACTCAGCATAATAATCTTATTCATCAATTTTGTGGCATGTAACAGTGTTTCACTCTTTTTTGACTGCCTATTATTTCATTGCCATGTTTCATTATCCTTTCATCTGTTTATGGATGCTTGGATTGTTTCCAACTTTGGGTTATTTAAAATAATGCTCATATGAACATTCATATATAAGGATCTCTTAGGGATTCTGTTTTCACTCTTTTGAGTATATACCTGGAAGTATGGTTGCTGGTCATATCCTGATTCTGTTTAAATTTTTAAGAATTTGCAAAACTTTTTTCCTCAGAGGCTGCACCATTTTACCCTTCCAGTCACATTACTTTTTATAAACAAAAAATGAAAACAGAAAATTGCATAGAACAAAAATGGTCAATTTAAACAATATTATAAAGCAAACACCCATAAAATTAAAATATTGCCAATATCTCAAATCCATCACAATGGATAATGCTTTACTTTTCCCAGAAATTACCACACAACTGACATTATAGGAATTACATTATTTTTTTTAATCACCTTTTAAGGCATCTGTACAATATTTCATGTTTTCCTGTTTTTGAACTTTATTTAAGAATCATCTTATATATTTATTTGTGTCTTGCACTTTTACTCTTTTATTCTTTTACCATATATACAACTTAACATTTCTACTTTTACATTCAAATATATAATTCAGTGATGCTAATTATGTTCACAATGTCATGTTAAAATCATCATTTATTTCCAAAACTTATCCACAATCCCAAATAGAAACTTTACACATTTTAATCATTGACTACCTATTCCCTACCTCCATCCTGTTAACCAACACTCTAGATTCTGATTCTTTGAGTTTTCCTGACCACTATCATTTTATTTTACTTATTTCACATCAATGAGATCACACAATATTTGCCCTTTTGTGTCTGGTTTATTTCACTCACTATAGTGTCTTCAAGGTCCATCCATGTTGTTCCATGTATCAGAACTTCATTCCCATTCATGGCTGAATAATATTCCATTTTGTGTATATACCATATACTGTCTATCCATTCATTAGTTGATGTACACTTGGGGTCCTTCCATCATTTAGCAATTGTGAATAGTGCCACTAAGGACATTGGTGTGCATCAATTTGCAAATATCTGTTTGAGTCCCTGCTCTCAATTATTTTGGCTATTTACCTTTGAGTGTGATTGCTAGGTCAAATAGTAATTCTATAATTAAATTTCTGATGAATTCCAAATGTCTTCCACAGTAGCACTATTTTACATTCCCACAAACATGAATGAGTGTTCCTATTTCTCTATATCCTTTCCAACACTTGTAATTTACAGTTTTTGAAAATTCTAGTGGGTGTGAAATGGTATCTCACTGTGCTTTTTATTTACATTTATCTAATGTCTAATGTTGTTGAGCATTTTTTTTCATGTGCTTTCTGGTCATTTACATATTTTCTTTGGAGATATATCTATTCAATTACTTTACCCATTTTTTGAATGGTATGGTGGTTTGGAAAGAAAAATATGTTCTTAAACTTAATCATTGTAAATACCAGTATATTGCTCTCTCTGCTTACTGATTACTTTTGCTCATCTACCACTCTTTCAGTAGGCAGAAGTGGGATCCAGCCCATGACATACCTTACTGGTGACAGAGAGACATAGAAACTTGGTTTGCAAGATTGGAGGGTTACAGCACAGGACCAAAGCTGTCCACTGCTTTTGAGACAGAGAGGGAGTAGAGGGTGGTGAGCCAATTAGCTACTTTGTTTTATTTATTTATTTATTTTTAAAGATACTTAGTTTGTATACATGCTTGATCCCATACAGCCCATGGATGGGACTCTCTTGCTTGCAGCTGTAAGCTCTCTCATTTCCTTGGTAGGGTGGTTGTCCATTCTCACCTCCTTGTTAGTTATCCTGAGAGAGTCTAATGAGCTGGAGAGTAGGTGTTGCAACTCAGCTGAGGCTCAGGGCCCAGCTGGTACATGGACCAATCAAAGTTTGAAGTATCTTGGACATACACCTACTGACTCCAGCATAAGTATGGGTTCAAATAGATGGGGAAAATGAGCCATGTGTAGGGAAACCATAATTGAGTCCAACTATATCACTCTTAGGAGCACAAACTCCAAAATAGAGCCCACTGACAAGGCACTAATCTCTGGAGCTATTCACCCTGACCTTAGGACCTGGGTGTCTCCAAAGTTCTCAGGAGCCTCACTATTTAAGAAAGAATCTACTAAGCAGTTTATGAGATCCTGCTGAGATGTGCATAAGTGTTACCTCTGGGTTGACCTCTCAACTCACTATGAAGTCTCTTAGCCATATAAACTCTTTTGTCTTTGCATTTTCCCTCTTTTATTCAGTCTTTTTACAGTTGCATTGCTGGTTCATGATGGGCAGTAATCCCTCAGTGCCAGGGAGGATTATCTTAGGAGTCATGTCCCACTCTGGGGGAAGGTAAATGCATTTATATGCTGAGTTTGGCTTAGAGAGAGGCCACATTCGAGCAACAAGGAAGTTTTCAGGAGGTAACTCTTAGGCACACCACAACACTCTGATACATTTCAATTTCAATAGCAAAGGCACACAAGCATAGTCATCAATACCAAGTACCCATCATTGGACCATCCTCCTACACTAGTCATTGCCCCTGTACTTGGGGGATTGCTGCTGCTTCATTAGAGAATAAGGAAGAGCTCTGCAGAATGGGAATTCAATATTTTCTCCATTATTGTGTGTCTCCATCCACTGTGACAATACCCTGTGAACATTGGACTATATTTATATACCTCATATGTATATCCAGGTGAGCTTCCTCCCATATATGAACCATCACTGACATCCCACACTTATGATAATCCCTGGCACCATTTGTAACCCTTCTGTGATCCAAAGCTTCTTCAAAAATGAGAACAATAAATGAGCCAAATGCAATTTATAAGAAAATGAAATAATAATGATAGGCTTAAATATAAGCAATAAAATACATAAACATTTTTAAAAACTGAAAATAAAATGAAAAATTGACATTCTAAAAAATAATGAGAAATATTACAAATTTTTGTACATTTTGTCTTTCATCACTGTAATATCTGTTGTTCTGTATGGACAGGGATATTTTCTTCTGTTTATTCTCCAGTGCCTTACTATTTTCATTTTGTTTTCAAGGACACTTTAGGTCACAGTAAAGTCACATTCTGAGTAGAGGGGACTCCCATATACCCAACATCCTCCCCATTTTACCCCTTCCTATATTTATACCTTTTTATATGCAGATGGTACATTTGTTACAATTGATATACAAATAATGAAACATAGCTACTAACCATGATCAATGGTTCAAATTATGGTTTACATTTTAGACTGTACAGTTTTATAAATTTTGATGATATTTACCATGGCCTGTGTTCATCATTGCAAGACCATATAGAACACATACATTGCCCACTAAATAACCTTTGTTTCATCTATTCTATTCCTCCTTACCCCTCCCCTTGGGTCCCAGAACGACCATCCACCTTCACTCCTTAGATGACAAGAGTCATAATTACTTGCAACAACACTGAGACCTTGACACCCTGGTTTGTCCTTTCCTATTAGGAACCACCCATGCTCATGAAAGACTCCTACCCCTCTGTTTGAGAATATATCAGTCATCCCCAGGATGGGAGTCCAACTCCTTTCCACTCACTATGTGGTTTTCCACCCACTGATAAAACACATTATGACAGGATGATCACCACCACACTCCCTAGAACCCTGCTCCAGGTGTGCCCTGCCCCAAATGCCCCCCATCCAACACACTAAACCAGTAACAATTCCTTGTCATATTGCCATAAGAGCATTCCCAACTTTGTACATTCAACCACATACCCTCTAACCCCAGTGTTCACTTGGTCCCTCCCCCAACCCACCCCCCTGTTCCATGGACCTTCCTACCCATGTTCCCCACTCTACCACCTGTCAAACCTGCACTGCCCAACCCAATAGTATCACTATCACATACCTAGAGTTTAATTTTAGGATGTCATCATATTATGTACAATAGGTTCCTCAACTTCTTTCCACTTTTTCAAAAATGTTTTGACTGTTTCCATCCCATTGAATTTCTGTATAAAGTTCAGAAGTAGCTTGTGAAACTCATTGAGGCTTGCTTTTATTCTTAGTTTGTTATCACACTGCATCTATAACTCATTTCCAAAAAATCCTTTTCCCATTCTTTTAATCCTTTGTGATTAATAACTTAATATTCCATATTGGTCTTATTGGGAGGTGGATGAGATAATTCCATTCACTATGCCTTATTTATCTGTAGTTCTAATTTATTTATCCATATTTGCAATATATATGGATATATGGATGATACTGATAATCATATATCCATGTCATTACCACCAAACTTAAGATACAGAATATCACCTATAGCTTTGAAGCCTATTATGTGATATGGCATATCTCTATTCTCAGAAGTGAAGGATAAATTTTCAATTAAAAAAGCAAAAGCTACAATATTTCCACTTTACTTAAAATTGTTGATGAGTTTACTTAATGCAGGATGATGCCAAATAACATTCTATGATTCTCATACTCTGTACTTCTACCTTTCTAAGCACTATCACATGCCCCACCCTAAGCACCAGCCTTGAAAAACTACTTGAGGACATATTATATGCTTTTACTTCCTTGTATTTCTGCCACTATAATTCTATTACATGAAATATTTGTATTCTACCTTCCTTATATTATTGGCTATTTTTTAACTGCTCTCTCAAAACCCTCAAAACATATTCTTTTCCACAGATAGCCCTTTTGCTCTTTCAAAGTGTCAATTAAAATAATGCCTGCACTTTTTTCTTACATGGAAACATAGGCTGCATTGCATTAGCTACAGATATTTTCTCTCTCTTTTGCTAGTGTGTGATCTACCTGAAAAGCATTTCAACATCATATATCCATTTAGTGACTGGAAGAAGATAAGCACACAAGAAACTACTATGGAATGATATTTAATATAATAATGGCTAAATACATTTTACTCATTTAATATTTGATTTAATTCAGTATGTGATTTTGATTATTAGGAAAAAAAACGATTAGAAGACATGACACAGACTGTTCTAGTCAGGGTTCTCTTGGGAAAGAGAATCAACAGGAGATATATCTGTTAAAAATATAAGATTTTATAAGAGTCTCTCACATGACAATAAGGATGCACAAGACCAACTTCTGCAGGCAGGTTGCAAACCTTGGGCTCCAATGAAAGACCTATGAAGGGTCCTTGATGAGTTTCTGGGAGAAGTTCCTGACAAACGATGAGCTGGGAAATTCTCTCTGAATGTTGAAATCAGTTCCCTTTTATGGCAGTCAGCTGAATGGATAAAACTGTCATCCATTTTTTTATCCAATCTCACTGATTGATGCAGATGTAATCAGCCATCCATGCAGCAAACTCTATTAGCCCAGTGCTTGCTGGACCTAATACCTGGGCACAATTACCTGGCTGAGTTGACACATTAGCCTAACCATCACAGTCCACCCTTTTTCAACTCAGCAACCATACACATTACCCTAAACCATACTTAGTCTCTGTGAAAAAACAATAACATACAAGCATACATATGCATTTCTGCCTAACAATCTTTAACACCCCTGTGTACAACCAGAAATGTGTTAATTCCCCACAGAATATGGTGCAAGACCTTAGGCAAAATTAACTCTTAAACTTGACATTCTTAAAAATTATGACATGAAATTAATACAGCTTTTCATATGATAGGGGAAAAGGTTGGGGAAGAATACAAGAAATTAATTTTGTGTACATATACAGTCATACTCATAACAAAACAGGGAAGAAGTGTTCATGACAATTACAGTCCTCATTTCTGTAACTGGTTACATGGTATAAGTTCATATTTATCACTACCTTCATCCACTACCCATTGCATGTTCCCGTTATATTCAGCAAGCACTTCAGCTGGCCGTGGTTCTTTGCCTGGTGGGGTGACCAAGCATTCATTCCCGAAGATTCTGGGCCATTCTTAGTCCTACTTGAATTGTTTTTTTGCAATTTACCATTGACTTTAATCACAGGGCATGGCAGTACTGGGAGAAGCCCTAGAGGATCTCCTGCATTCCAGGCAAACCCTTCTTTTCCACCATTATGTAGATGTAGTCCTATTTCCCCTTGATAGTCAGGATCAATCACCCCAGCCAGCAAAGTAATTCCTTTCTTTGCCTGTTGATTCACAGGCAAGAGGAGTCCAAAGCAGCCAGGTGGCAATTTAAACTTCCAGTTCAAAGGAATCATTGTTGTGTTCCCTGCTGCAGAACTCCTCCTTTTGGGACTAAAATCTGTAGACCAGCAGAGCTTAAGGTTGCAGGGATAGGAAGCAAAAATTTTCCTAGTGGGTCACTAGGGGTAATAGTGAGTGGTACCACACCAATTTCCACCCCTTGATTCCTGGACCCATGAATCCTGGTTATGGGAGAAGCACCACCATAGAGAGGATGCTGATTTATAGCCTACACAGCTTCCTGGAGGACATTGCCCCAGCCCTGCAAGGTAATGCCACCTAGTTGGTGCCATAATTGAGTCTTCAAAAGGCCATTCCACCATTATCTTAATCCAGCTGCTTCAAGGTGATGGGGAACATAGTAAGACCAGTGAATTCCATGGGCAGGTGCCCATTCCTTGTTATCAGTTGCTGTGAAATGGGTTCCCTGATCAGAAGCAATGCTGTGTGGAATGCCATAGCAGTAGATAATACATTTGGTAAGTCCATGGGTGGTAGTTTTGGAAGAACCACTGCATGCTAGAAATGCAAACCCATAGCCAGATAATGTGTGTATACCAGTTAAATCAAATTGCTGCCCCTTCCATGATAGAAGTGGCCCAATTTAGGCAACCTGCCACCAGGTAGCAGGCTGGTCACCTTGAGGAATGGTACCATATCATGGGCTAAGTGTGGGTCTCTGCTGCTTGCAGATTGGACAATCAGCAGTGGCTGTGGCAAAGTCAGCCTTGGTCAGGGGAAGTCTGTGTTGCTGAGCCCATGCATAACCTCCATGCCTACTTCCATGGCCACTTTGTTCATGAGCCCATTGGGCAATGACAGGGGTGGCTGCAGAAAGAGGCTGAGAATTAGCAGAGAGCAGGTCATCTTATCCACGTGATTATTAAACTCTTCCTATGCTGAAGTCACCCTCTGGTGGGCATTCACATGGGACACAAATATGTTCATGTTTTTTGCCCAATCAGAAATTTCTATCCACATTCCTCTACCCCATACCTCCTTGTCACCAATTTTCCAATCATGTTCCTTCCAAGTCCATGACCATCCAGCCAA